>PQXJ01000614.1:0-17640 GCA_004786225.1 Botryotinia narcissicola | reverse complement strand
TAATTCATATATAGCTTGATTATTAATATATTAATAATCGATTTAGTATACTTATTATAGAATCTCACAATCATTAACATTATGTTTATACTCTCACAAATCAAAATACACAAGTATAACACCCTCGTCTCATGCGACTCTTGCACTTTCGTATTCTGCATTTGATTGATTCGTGCTTAGATGGCGACTATCTATGCATCGATGACCTCGACCTCTACGAGAAGAGGGATAAGGAATAACTGTAGAAGCGTGGTGTGTTGGAGTTATTTTACTATTACCATTACCGCCCTCTTTGTGAATGAGATGCGGAATATCTGTGGAGGGGCAATCGGAAGGAGGGGAGGAGGGAGGGTGCAAGGAATTCATGTTGAAAGATCAGAGGTACTCTTATTGCTTCATCAGAGATAGTTCGTGTCGCTTCGATGTGCTAGCACAGTATTTTCGAGTTCATGTAATCTCAAATACTCTCGTAAATTAGTATTGTTCTCAAGGAGACTTCTCCATTTACACCAATCCCCTTCTCCTTTCTCTGAAGACCATTCACATCTCCCATCGCAACTGCCCATTCACTTGCGAACAGAAATAAAAAAATTGAGACTCAACCCACAATCAATCTGAAGAGCAGGACGATCATTAATCTCCATACATCACAGTATTGATTACCCCATTCATATAATAGTAATACACAGTATGAAATGTAAAGTAATTGTAATAGATATATATTGTCATTATCATTCATTGGTGCAAACTTCTAAATAAAGTGCTAGGTATAAAATATAAATAACCCTCGAGGTCATGACTCATTAATTCCTCCATCTCCTGTTTTTCGCACCGGCTATAAGCCAAGCCAAACCAAATGAAGTACCGTGTAAAGTGCAAGCAAACAAACAAGCAAGCAAGCAATCATTCGAGCAAGCAGGTAATCGGTATATAAGGGCAGCAAGTATTCGCAAAGGCAAAAACAGAGAAACAAGACAAGACAACAACCAATCGAACTCGCTCCTCATTACCTCCCCCGCGACTTCTCAATTCCTATCCTCGTTTTCCTCTTTTGATCCTTGGAGGTTTAACTCAACCGACTTCCTGGTCTCAAACTTCCATTTCTCTTTTCGTATCTCCTGTTTCTCTCTTCCAAGATTTGTTCTCGCTTCTTTTCATTTTGTGTAGGATTATTCTTTGCATCTTCATCTTGACCTGGATTTGCCATTTCGTATTCAAGCATCTTGATGAATTTATAGAAGAATACTGCGATAGCTGTTCCGACTATTGGTCCGATCCCTGGTAGATAATGTTAGTTTAAGTTTGGAGATGGGGTGAGATGAGGGAAAGGCATATAATTAATTGATGTAGGTAGGCAAGAGAGGAAGGCAGATGAGTGATATCGAATATGGATGCATGGGAAGGAAAGGGTAAAAAGGACAGAAGATGCGTCAAAGTAACAGAAGAAACTTACAATAAATCCAATGTTCCTTATCGAAAGATCCACTAACAACACAAGGACCAAAGCTTCTCGCTGGGTTCAAACTTCCACCTGTATAATAGACCCCGACCATCTCGGCAATGAACAGAGCTAGACCAATACCCACTGGCGCAATGAATGTCGCCTTGTGCTTCTCCTTCGCCAACATGAAGATGGTAAATACCAACTCAGCTGTCAGAATTGCCTCGATAAAGACACCTTGTACGGTAGATGTTTCAGCACCGATCGTAGTTCGTACATTGAATGTAGTAGGGAAGAGACCGAGAACCATTCCACTAGCAGCTATGCCACCGAGGATTTGGGCGAAGAATAGACAGACAGCGCGGGGAATAGGAATGGCACCAACGAGTACCATACCGAGGGTTACAGCGGGGTTGAAGAGACCACCAGAAATACGGAAGAAAATCCAAACGTTTACCATGAGGGAGAAACCGAAGATAACTGCAATATAAAGCTGAACTGCAATGTTGAAACCTGTCGCAGCACCTGTGGTAGTATTCACTGTGTTACTGTCGATATTGGCTACTTGAGTACCGGCAAAAGCAAAGAAGAGAAACATAGTTGTGCCGACGAATTCGCCGATTGTTGCTACGAAGTCTGTCCGTGGTCAGTATGTGCACGATGGAAAAGAGGATGGAAAGACTTACGATTCTTGAAATTACTGTTCATCCATTGTGTCCATGGTAACCTCATAACCATAGCTCTTTCCTCTGGTGTCAAGTTGTTCAAATCGATCGTTCCTTTCGTTCCACTCCTCTTGTGCGATTCGTAGTTATACCCATCGATACTCTCATCTGTACTCTTTCTCCTAACTCTCTCACCACTGGCCCACTCAGGTCCTGCTTCTCTCATTCCCTTTTCCAAGTCTCGATCTTTGCCAAGATCACTTCTCGAAGAATCATTGAAATACGATTTCTGGGGACCACTTTCCCATCCTACTACATTGCGATATGTACGTGGGGGACGGGACCGTTCATTATAATCAGGATGAGGATGATCATCACGAGCACGTGTGCGGGATGACATTGAATTCTCTCTCTCCCGATCGCTATAGTAGAGATCTTCTCGAGCACGAAGAGCTCTTCCTGTCTCGGATGTGAAACTAAGCTTGGGGTCGTAATCGCCGCCGGAATATCTTCTTGGTGGGGGTACCGATGGTCTTCTTCTTAGACCTGCAGCTGGTCTTGTAAGATCTTCAGAGGAGAAGACAGGGTGTTGTGGGGTGAGGTCTGGTGGTGACATGATTGGATGTGATGAAAGGGGAGGCGACCACATTGCTGTATCCTTTTGATATGCCTTAGAAGGAGACGATATAGTGTGTGAAATTGGTACCAATTGTTGTTGCGAAGAACCAGGACGATTTATAACATCTCCATCCATAGCTTTACTACTTTGGAATATTGGAAGGTCTGTGCCTTCTCCTTACATTGTTAACTTGAGACTCTCTGCGTCTATGTCTAAGTGGGGTGAAGGGAAATCGTGATAGGGTAGAATATAGAAGGGACGCTTTCTCAGTGGCTTAGCCGTAATGATGGGTTGATTTGGTAATAAATAATATATAAAGTATAAGGGGTGTGTATGAAGTTGATGTATTACGATTGATGATGGAGTTGTAAAGTATGATGGGATAAAATAACTTCAACGGATGACCTGAAGAGATATATATTCTCGTTTCACCAACCACTTTCCCCAATTCTAAGCACCATCGCGTAAAAGTATATCGAATCTTGATCTCGTTGAACCTTGGATATATAATTTTCTTCTTTTCCTTGCAATACCCATCGATCTAGCCATCTGCGTACGAAAGTATCTCTACCCAAGGTCCACAATCAAGGGTCTTGCTGAACACGGTGGTTGAAAAAAGCAAATAACTATATCAAAGGAGAACCATCATACTAAACGATGGATCCCAAGTGTCTGGCTTCTCAAATGATGAAGTTAAAACTTGACAGGATAGCCCATGTGTGCATCAATGCATGATAACGTGGACCCTTAAGAATGATTTCGGAAAATCATGGAAAATCATCGCACATCTGCCGTAATGACGTAGATCCTCCAGACTCTCCATAGAGTTCATAATATAAAGCCCGTTGTGCCATTTTGAAACGGCAGGAAAAAAGTGGTTTAACTTATGATAATACTTGAGATGAATTATAGGTGAAACGTATGAACACATGGATGGACCTTGTCATCACGTGGACAACATGTTCTTTACAGCCCTCAAAACTTCGGAATTCAACGACGAACATCCGTAGAAGAACCGTAGAACAAGAATTGCAAGGAAAATGCTCGAAATAGAATGTGAATGGTTGGTATCGAATCTATCGATCTTGACTAGAATGAGAAGGATATGACATCGGAACAGAAATCGGATACAAACCGTCGTTTGAAAGTCTGTGCAGATCGTTCTGCTTAAATTGGAATTTGATAGTTAGGACGGTCTCAATTCAATGCCTTCGAGTTCAATTCATGCATTGATATGATAATGAAATAACATATAATGATGGAGAACCCTCTGGCCACTTATTCAAATTTGCTATCGAGATTTGGAATGATTCCAACGGAGATTGCAATTATTTCTGTGCAAGTAAGTGGCAATGAGCTGAAAATGCGTCGTGATGCATCAATTGAAGATGTCGGGAAAACTGACTCTGCAGGTGGAGTTTCAAATTCTCGCTTAAACATAATCATCTTTCATTGGTCAATGCCTTTCCATGATCAGGGGATATCTTGTGGTATATCATTTGGATGATATACATTAATGTATTTTCTTATGCTTCTCGTACTTTTAATCTTTTTTATGCTTCCAGATTTTCTTTTGCTTGGTCACTTATCTCTTCCCAGTTTCTATTCTCGTCCTGATCAACGAGGACTCACCTCCATCTTCTCTTCACCCTTCCTTTTCCGTCTCTGCCCTATGCACTACTTACTCTAAGAAAGTATTAAAATAGAATCAGTGACTAAAGTACAGCCACCCAGAACTTTTCTAGAACCTGTCTGGAAAACCCGGAGAACTTTGAGTGTTCGTGAATGATTCTCACCACCAATCCGATCCATCTTCCATGACTCACAAAATCCCCGGTATTATAGCCTTTCTTGCCCCAACCCTGTCTCTACCAAACCTCTTCACATACCAAGCTTTTCCTTGTAAAGCTCTCGGTAACATCGTATTTATCTCATTTATAAGAAAATTTCTTGCAGGCACGCAACCACTTCCTGCCATTATGAAGAAACCAGCCCATTCGATCCACTCACAGAAGTAATGAGGATATAGAATATATTTGAAGAGACCGTTCTGAGGAATCATGTAGACTTTGTCTACTTTGGTATTGCCTTTGTTTTTTCCTGTTGAAGGGTCATTCTGTGCTCCTTGTTTTCGAAGTGCCGCGCGTCTGATTTCACGTAGTTCATCGTCATGAAATATGTTGCCTACGAGACCGAGAAAGAAAATCATCATGCCTAACTCGATCCGTGCTCCATTCACATATGGATTGCCCGATATAGGTTTCCTATAGGTGAAATGGTTAGCACCGCTGGGAAAGCGCCATGCCACTCGTATGCTGCACTTATGACATATATCTGTCCATGAAAAGGCCATGTGGGAGTGGACAGGAGAAAGGAAGAAATTACCAATCAGCTCTCGTAAGAGGCCCATAGCCAGCAAAGTAACATCCCAGTGATGTAGCATTTACAACTTGAAAGGCAATCGCCGCGAGCCAAACTATAAAATGTATAGGCGACATAGAAGGAGAGATAAGAGGACCAATAATAGCACGATTGATGTAATGTATGGTCTGATTTTTTTACATATCGTTAGCATAGATCCATCAATTTGCTTTTTTCAGGCTCGCGCCGACCTTTATTCCGCCACTAGTTCAATAGCTGGTCTCACGTCCACAGAGGAGCCCTTTCAATTCCACAAATTAATGGCCATTGAATCGACACATTGGTCCATCATCTGCTAAACTCCCCCTTTCGAACTCTTTCGCCCCCACTAAGCCACGGTCACTTGATCGTCAGACCAAGAACTATCCTCTGCCAGCTCACTTCTCCCAACACCTTTGTAGCCCTCCCAAAAAAAGAAAAGAAACTCACGTAAAGCCCCGCCATCAGCTTATTCTCCCAAGGCAAGGCATTCAACCCCACCTCCTTGGGCAACGTATACATAATGTACAGCATAGTCATCAGCCCAGGCAATTCCATCGTAATCCAACCCAGCTTTCCTTGAAGATTAAATCGACTGTTTGATGAGGTCTTGCCTGCACCGTACCATGGTTGAACCCATTGAATGATTGTTACCTATGGGTTGTAAGTAAGCATGTGTCATTGGGGTATATGAGAGAACGGAGGAAGCCATTGGATAAAAGGGGTAGGAGAAATATAAGCCCTAGATAAAGAGAGAGATGAGATAACGATTGGAAAGAAAAAGGCTACAAACCAATGGAAACCATTGAAATCCCCAAACAATTAGTTCCCAGTTTTCCCTTGAGGGAGGCATCCAATTCTCTACAAGAACCATCTTGACAATTACTTAGCTCAGACTATTGAAGAGGAGAACTATCTGAAGTAAGGAAATCGTCGTTGGAGTGAAGCACGATGGCTTCAATGATGTCACCACTTTTCATTGCACTTTCTGTGTCTCACTACGTATGACGTTTACGCGTTTGTCAGCCTTGCATTTATAGCCAATTTTATACGGGTCTCAGATAGCTGATCGTGAAGCTTTCAGCCTTGCAATCACTACAGCTTGCGATAACGACAGCATCACTTTTGTGAATTGCGTTAGACGACATCAACTAAAACTTCATGTCTTTACCCTCTTCCTCAGATTCACAACTAGAAATGACACCTTCACCCTCTCGCGTCGCATTCTACACTAGTAATCTCTCATCCTTCGTCTCCTCCCCCTCTACCTTTCGCATCCTGCGCACCCTATCCCCGCCCACACCACTTCCCCCCATTCCTCCCACACCCAAAAACCTCACGTCCATTACCTTCGATGCATACGATGCCTATCGCGGGCCCCTCTACTTTTCTCCCACGACTACGAGTACTGCATCCAATGAATCTTTAGGCCATCCGAAAAACCCAAGTCGAGACCAACAAGCTCCCTCTCATCCCAGCACCCCGCAAACCCTCTACATACTCGATTCCTCCTTCAACCCGCCTACCCTCGCACACGCACATATCTGCCTCTCCGCTCTAAACGATCACTACTCTTCTTCCGAATTTGGTCCCACAAATGCGAGGTTGCTAATCCTACTCAGTACGCAAAATGCCGATAAAAAGATTACCGGCGCGAGTTTGGAGGAGAGATTAGTGGGCATGGAATGTTTTGCGAATGATTTATTGACGAATTGGTATTATCCTCATTCGGCTTATCATTACAAGAAAGAGAAACTTGATCGTTTGAGTGGGAAATCATCCGAAGTGACTGAATCTGATTCTTCGGACGCCGAATCCTCAGATATTGATTCCAATTCCGAATTCAAATCTTCCCCTCCCCAATCTCCTCCATCCAAATCCCTACCATCTTTTAACCCCAACTCGAGGCCTAAAATCAACATAGATATAGGTCTAACATCTCTCCCCTACTTCCACGACAAATCTGCCGCTATAGAAGCCTCCTCCTTCTATCCACCCTCAACAACACACATCCATTGCACCGGCTACGACACTCTAATCCGCGTCTTCAATCCTAAATACTATCCACCTACTCATGATCTCTCCCCCCTTATCCCCTTCCTCTCAAACCACAAGCTTCGCGTAACCTACCGCATCGACAAAGACTGCACAAAAGAAGACCAAGATGCATACCTATCGAAAATGCAACGTGAATTACCCAGTCTAGGAGGCAACAAAGGATGGATAGAAGATAAGAAGATATACATGGCTCCTGGCCTCGAAGGAAAAGATATCAGCTCCACAAAAGTTCGAGCGATGATTAAACTATACAGTGGACCGGATCCGCATCGCAAAGGCCAGGGAAGTTCGAAATTCAAAGGAAAGGGAAAACAGGAGAACAAGAAGATTAAAGAGGGACTGAAGGGATTCGTAGGAACATCGGTGGGGAAGTGGATTACGGGGGAGAAGTTATATTGGTGGGAAGCGAAGGAGAATGCGGAATGAAGAAGAGAGATGTAGCTAGCTAGGTAGCTAGGTCAAAGTCCAGTCGCATTCGTGATGGAGAAAGAATATGAAGCTCGAAGACAAAAGAAAAACGTGATAGGTTTCCATAAATCAACACAATCATCCATCCATCCATCCATCTATCCCACTCGCCATCCATCCCACTCGCAGACTCTCATAGCATACCGTAGCATACCATACCATACCATACCATCGCATCGCATCGCATTAACTCATCTCACCATAGAAATCATCAATCCTCGAATACATACATGCATATACCTACCTACCTACTACCTATGCATACGGGCATTCCCACCCCAAGAACCTTCACTCTCACCCACCCACTCACCCACTCACCTACTCTCTAATCTCAACCATAAACACAAAAATAAACACACACAAACACACATACACATAAATAACAAAACTCCTCCTCTCAACCCCAAGAACGAAACAAACCAACATATTAAAAAAATTTCTACGAGTATATATAATAGAGAAAGTCCACCGATCCAACGCCTTCCTACCTATTCATCGCATTCCTCGTATCCAGAATAAAATTAATACGACATCTATCCATGCCCATCCAGCCAAGTCAAAATTGACGTAAATTTTGACGTACAAAATCTCCCTACCTACTCCATCCTTTCACCTTCCTTCAGCCCTACCATACCCTACTCTACGATCGATGTACAGTGCAGTGCAGCCCTACGATACGATACGATACGATACGATACGCGCTGTCATCATCCACACTCATCCACTCATTCTTGGCTTGGAATGAGCCCCATCTTAGTACTACATCACATCATACAAAAGGATTTGAAATTCCCAATTCAAAAATTCTGTGAATAAAGACTTTCTATTATTTGATCTCCCCATTCTATGTCTCATTCTCATCTAACGCACAAACGCTGAAAGAACCAAGGAAGCTTATCCATATTCTATCTGTATTTACTGGATGATGTATACCTCTATAACTTTTCTCTTCTTCCCCTCTCCTCTAAGCCGCTCATCATACTTCGAGTATGTATTCCATATAAATGTATTCGACAAAACGCCATACCCATGCATTCCTGGTACTATCCGTCTAGCCCAGCCCGACCCGACCCATTCTATCTTGGATTCGCCAAAGAGTGTGTACAAAAAAGGGAGGATCCGATTTTCCATCCCTAAAGCAAGAAGCCAGAAACGCCCCTTTCGGCATAGTATGTATAAATAAGTCATCAATCAATTCCTCTCCCATTAACATATATTTCCCTCCGTCAAACTCAAATAATATCCTCACAGAGTCCAAATCAATTCCAACACACCATCAACATCATACATTCTCTTTCCATCCTTGTGATCTTTCCACCTCCAATCATCTTTCTTTCGAATGTAGGTTTGTCTAACCGTTCCATCTGCTCTCAATTCCGATTCAGCAAGATCCCATGAAACTTTTCGTCCAGTTTCACGAAGAGGAATTCTTTGAGGTCCAAACATGAAATCGAGATTCCATCCTGTTCCATCATCGCCTAATGCGTTGAATGTCCTTTCCATTTGATGGAGGTTGAAATCGATCCCCTTATGATAATGAGCAATGGACCAACCATTTGTGAGGATAAAGTTATCTCTGGTTTGGAATCTTTGAAGGAAACAATCTTCACCACAAACTTGTTGAATTTTAGTGGATTCAAAAACTTGTGCTTCATGCCACATTCCTCCCTTGAAATGGTGAAGAGAAAGTGGTCTGATACCGGATTCATAGAATCCTGATGGATCACCAACAATATCCAATTGCCAGATGTCATGAAGGACAGTCAAACGAACTTCGGTGTTTTCGTATACGCACTTTCGGAGAAGGATATCTCCTTGGGAACCCCATCCGGAATTTGCTTCCTCGACCTTTTGTTTAGTGCTGCATTGAGGGAAAAGATCTGTAATTGTCGCGGCCAAAGGAACGGAGAAGAAAACTCCAGCTCCACCATAAGCTTGGCTTCCATGGCGTGCAAGACTACCAACATCCTCGGAAAGATTACCAATATATAAATCTTCGCTAGCATCATATGTTGCCATTTTCTTAATAAGAGCATCCATGTTTGGGAAGAATGTGTCGTCGTCGCACATTACTAGCCATTTTCGATGTTTTCTGGACTTGTCGTTATATAAAGCTGGTAAGAGAGAGAAGTAACGCTCGGCCATTTCGACTTTACTGTCTGCAGTGTAGACTTTGGCATCGATTCCATATGCTTTCAACATTTTCTTGATTTCGTTGATTTCCTTTTCCGAGGCATCGACCAATCGTAGGATCAATCCACCTCCATTGGAATTTCCATGACCATCGGTCAACCAATGCGACCAATCGAGCATGGGGTTAATTTTTGGATCAGTAATTCTTTTGTAGGTGGTAGAAATACCGAAGAGGAACTCAGTAGCATTCACATCTGCAGGGATAGCAGACTTTGGGACTGGTACATCGAGTGGTTTCAGACATTTCGTAGTAGGAGCCGTATCTTTCTCGATGTTGATTGTATCGAAATATCGAGGGAACAAGTGTTCGTCGAGTCTGGTAATGGATTTTCGTTCAATATCTTGTCGATGATATCTGACTTGTCTGGAGGCATATTCAATTTTATCATCTATACCATATTTTTCTTTCAGTTCACGTAAGTGTGTTGAATTGACGTCACAATCGGGAGAACCATTTTGTGTGGTCAGAATTTCTTGTGAACTTGGACTGAGTTTTGATTGGATTTGATGCAGTCTCTCTGGTGTAGGTCGTCCGGTGAAGAAGATGATTTTGAGGCAAATGAATGTGAATAATGCAATGTGGGTGAAAGGACTTCGAGGATTGATCAACCTATTAGGTGATATTGAGGTACCCGTACCTATCATACCCATTGTGAAGTTGGGAGATGGAAATACTTGCAAGCCAGTAACACCAAATTATCTATGACGTGGTGGAAGGATACGTACGGAGAATTCCGAGAGCGAGTCGACGAAGATGAGGTGTCGAAGAAAGAGGTGTATGTAACGACAGTAGTTATCCTTCTTTTTCAAGAAGAAGAAAGGGAAGACGGAAGCGGTTCAGGAACGAGTGAGAGAGAGATTATTTGATGTAGGAGAGAATGAAGAAAGATACAGAAGAAGGTTAAGTTGTAGGGCAGATCTAAGAAATTAAAAAGCCAAATCCAATCTAATCCAATCCAAATCGAGCAAACTGGAAAAAGAAGGAAAGTCGAGCTAATATAAGCTTGATATTTTGATATTTTGATATGCAGTTACCCTAAACTTTAATGTGGAGCGATGAATTTTGTAAATAGAAAAGTTAGAAGTTAGATGGTTGAGTACAGTAGTAGAAATTGTACATTGTATGTAATAATAAGTGGTACTAATACTACTAATAATACTATCTAGTTAATACATAGTAGTATCAATCGAATAAATCTTAGGAATGAACTACGATGAATTTTAATGACATTCACTGAATCGAGACAGTCTTGAGCTTTGGAGTCTTGCCCGTGAGTTTTGAAACTTGAGTCTTGACTCTTGACTCTTGTAGCGGGAAAGAGAGAGAGAGAGAGAGAGAAAAGACTTAGCCAGGAAATATCTACCCATCCATCTAGAATCTAGATATCTACCTTCCCCTTTCTCTTTTCCCTTCTCTCTCTTCAAAGACTTTCATTCACTCGATCAGTTTTTATAAACCCACCAAAGTTCAGCCAATACCATCCAACCATTCCAAATTATCCTTTTGCGATATCTCCAGTTAAAATCTTAGATGGATAGTGAATTCTTAAAAGGGAAGTGCATTTCCGTCCGTTAGTCATCTCGATATGAGATTTGATTCGAAACTGCGTAGAGATGGTGCACCGTGAATGTGATATTGATGTTGGCATATGAGGTGTAGTGCCTCGAGTGCGTACTTCGTAGATTGCATTCCTGGCTGGTACTTTGTAGATTGCGTACGACCCTCAGGGGGTATGAATATCTTCTTGGCCATGAGACCACAGCGCTCCATACTACATAACAAACTTACTTACCCAGGCGTGCCAGGGAGTATGATTAGTGCCGGATAAATCAACCAAAAGGTAAGACATGTGCGGGCGGGGGAGTGCGCGGACAAGTGGGGATGTAAATTGATCATTCTCATTCGAGATCTGGCTGGTCGTGGCTGCATGGCTGCATGGCTGCATACCAAAATTGATTCTTTTGAACGTGTATCGTAGATGTCTAGATGTGTATGTGTGTACTATGGAGGCTGGACTGTTGGCCTATTGGACTATGGAACAACACCGGCTGGAATACACAAGACGGTAGAGGACTAATCGTTTATTTATAGATTGGAGGCGAATATTGATTGATTGATTGATCATTCAAGAATCAATTAATCAATCAATCAACGTGAAGATACTCGTGCTGAAGTGAAGTTTGGAGAATCGAGATGAACATTGGTTTCAGTGTAAAGAATATAAATATCTCGAGGTGAATCAGTGATGACGTTCGTGATACAGATAAAGGGTTTTTCGTCTCGAGATGAAAATTGACGATTGTTGGGAGTGAAGTTGACCTGGAAGTGAGTGAGGTTTGATCAATATACATTGTATAGTACGTATTATTACTCGTAAACCCCCAGGATGTCTGGCGTACAGAAAAGAAAGCTCTCAAAATATCATCATTTTCTGTCCATTTTCTCTATCTCTATCTCTATCTCTATCTCTATCTCTTTCTCTTTCTCTTTCTCTTTCTCTTCCATATCCAAAGTACTCGAGTAGGTAAACCTTTTAGATAACAAAATTCACTCCTGCCAGGTATCTCCCGAGTACCCGCAACGATCATCATATAGGGGCAAATCATTTCAATCAGTGCTTCATTCAATCAAGTAATATTCAAGTACCATCACGTCAATCGTCAACTCCATGACCAAGAGTAATACGTTCTCAGGCGTTTTTTCTAACAACCTGAGCATCATAACCTGTTTGAACTCCAACCTCGCGAAACACCGATGGTCAAAGGTAAGAGAAAAGATCGACATTCGGCATTGCTTTTGAGTTTATTTTTATATTTCATTCATCGACGGTGTACACTGATGTTCAGAAAGCAACGGGCCGAACCAAGTTTCAATGTAAGGTCGTTGTTTCTGTCTCGGATGATCTTTTGGATGAATGGCCATTCGAGGTGTATACTCGAGTACACACAGAGACATAGTACCTCTGACGATGTAACGTATTATATCTGCCATCCCGTTCTCTCATAATCTGGTACGGTACTACTATTGCTGTTTGTCACACATTGATAAAAGTAATTTCTCTCTGGAGTTTCTACTGAATATGTGGAGTTGAAATCCTCGAGATCTCAAAGGTGGCTTCGGAAATGGCTTGAATGAGGGATAGGGGGTTGAAATCGTTGTCATCTGGACTCGGTATACAGACAAAAGGGGTATGGAAAGTCGGAATGATAAGAATACCGAGATGAGAGCAAGAGTGAGTGAGTGGTTTATCAGTGTTCAATCATATTCAATCATGTTCGAGGTTAGATGTAATATTCTTCGTTTCCTATCCCATCCAAGTTGTGCTCGATCGAATCTGTTACTGGGTAGTTATTCGCCTGCCTGGGTCATCATGCACGATTCTGTACATTCTAGAAGTATAGCATCAACGGTACGGAAGTCTTACCTTGGTGGCACATATTCTGAGACCTCTCACTGAGAATTGATCGATATCCAAATGTTTGAAAATTTAGACTGTAGGTCACAATGGTGGGTTGATTTTGATTTTGATTTTGATTTTGATTTTGATTTTGATTTTGATTTTGATTTTGATTTTGATTTTGATTTTGATTTGGATTTGGATTTGGATTTGGATTTGGATTTGGATAATTGACTGAATTGTCAACATCGCTACCAATCTTTATTGGTAAACAATACCTACTAGGTACTCATGATTTCACAAATTTCTTCACCCACTGCTAGAAATCATCGTTGCTTGTTAAGCTGCCCTCGAGCTCTCAGTATATAAAATATTTATGCCTTGTGGCCTCAATTTCTGCCTTATCGATCCCAGCGCAATCTACCCTGTATCAAAATGCGCCCGCATTATTTACATTGGAGAAGTCGATGTCCAGAAAGATTTCCCCTCAAATCATAGACAACCATAAGTCGATCGAATTTCATCATGGCTAGGTAGGTAGGAGTTTACGTCTAGTATCATACCTTCAGCAAAATCACAAGCTAATTCATCAACCATCAGCAATATCCTCTTTCTGCCATTTCGAAAGGCTACCAACCTACAATTATCATATTCTATCAATCAATACATATCCACCAAATATGACCAACATCCGGATATGTTCAAGCAGGACCTTGAGGTTATTGATGCTTTACGAAGAGATGCTATTCATGTCAGGGAACCTCATACCACCGGAATAAGAAAGATATCAGCATATGCGGGTCAACTATCCTGGCTGGGTGGTAAATTTCCTATAGATGTATGCCAGCCCTCTACGTTTCGCAGATATATACTTACTCATCTGAACAGATCGGAGTAGAGTTTTCATGGTACCCCGCTCTAGGATACAACATCGACCGACTCGTTGTGGAAAATAACCTCAAATTCGAACTCGCAAATGTAATGTTCAACCTCGCGGCTCTCTATTCTCAGCTCGCCATGTCTGCTAATAGAGCAACGGCGGATGGGTTGAAGATTGCTTGTAACAACTTTTCTCTTGCGGCGGGAGTACTCAAACACTTAAAGGAGGAAATAATACCTGAATTGCGCACTTCCCCTCCAGAAGATATGGATAATGTTACACTGGAGTGTCTTCAAAGTCTCATGTTATCACAAGCCCAAGAATGTTTTTGGGCAAGAGCACGAGGAAACGGGACCAAAGATGCTCTAGTGGCAAAATTAGCTGCAAAAGTGTCAGATTTATATTCACAAGCTTCGGATTGGGGTATGAAGAGTAATGCTATAAGTTCGGAATGGCTACATCATTCATCGGTTAAACATCATCATTTTGCGGCGGCGGCACAATATCGCATGGCGTGTGATTGTTTGGAGAAGAGAAAATACGGAGAGGAGGTAGCGAGGTTGACAGATAGTATCGTTTGCGCCAATGAAGGAATCAAGGAAATAAAATATGTCAATAAAGCTGTGGCAAATGAGTTACAGTTGCTGAAGAATACGGTGACGGAGTGTTTGAAAAGGGCTGAGAAGGACAATGATCTAATTTATCTTGGTAAGTTTTGTTTCTCCTAAGTTCGTTGATTAGGTAACGCTCCGCTAGCCCTCCGGGGACCACTGCCGTGGAGGCAGACTATTTGCGGAGGCACGTCAGCGTTCGAGCGTAATGTGCTATAAGCATTTGAGAGCTTGCTGGTGTGTGGAAAACGCAGCGGGAATGGTCGGAGTAGCGTAGCTTCTATGCATTCCCATCGTGCTTTATAAGAGCGTAGCGAATTATGACAGCTCAGGGAAGCACGGAGAAAGCCTCCATATTACTCTCTTCAAATCGTAATATGGGAAAGTTCCGAGCGGAGCGAGCTATGGGGGTTTGGGGCTTGCCCCCATATATAACCTAACAAATCGGACGAATATATATTTGTTCGGATACTAGCTAATTTTGTAGATCCTGTACCTCCTAAGAACGAGCTGAAACGCCTTGAACGAGCAAGTATGGCCAACCCTATAATCCCAAAAGAAGTTTCTGAACCCATGACTTTTCTTGGAGATCACAAAGAATTTGGACCGCCACTGTTCTCCAAACTTGTGCCTTTTGCTGTTCATGTAGCAGCCAGTATCTACGAAGAACGCCGCGATCGAATTGTTAATAACAATATCATCGACGAACTTGAGATTTTAACAACCCGCATCCATGAAACCCTTCGTTCCCTCAATCTCCCCGGATCTCTACAAGCCCTTGAGAAACCCTTGGGCCTTCCTCCTACTTTACTTTCCCATGCGGAAGAGCTTCGTCAAGCAGATGCAATTGGTCGTATCAATCGATCATTTTCCGATGCTGCAAAGCTTAAGGCATCAGATGAAGCTATATTTTTCGAAGCTAAAGAGCTGTTACAATCAGAAGCATCTGAAAACGATCGACTACTAAGAAAATTCGGAAGTGATAGATGGTATCGTTTAGACTCTCGGTCTGCATCCCCTAAATTATATACTCAAGTGGATGAAATCGAAGGGTATTTCAAAAGCGCGGCGAACAGTGATCAAGTTGTTATCGTCAAATTTCGCGAGTATGAATCCATTCTTCAGATTCTTACCAGTTCAGATCGGGATATTGGAAATTTTGTCCCTAGCTCCCGACGAGTTAACATACCACCAAACCTTGAAGGGGAGGTTTCCAAACTTAGGAATTCCCTTAACGAAATTTCAAGGTTGGAGAGTAGAAGGAGGAGGAAAATTGAAGCTATTAGAGAGAAAGCAAAGAAGGATGATATAAATCATAGCATTCTAGCCGAAACTGCCCGCTTGGAACGAGAATATCCATCAACGCCTGTCGTTCCAGCTCATTTTGAAGATTTCTTTGAAAGACGCCTCTCCCATACCTACGATGCAGATCTCACTTCTCTTAAAACCGAATCGGAAGAACAGGAAAAGCTCCTTCAACAATTGGAAATAGCAAATGGATCATTCATTAAAGCTAGAGCCGGAGATACAAGCACCAGAGAGAGAGAACAGGCCTTGCAGAAACTTGAAATGGCATACTATAAGTACAAAGAAATAGTCAATAATGTAGATGGCGGAAGGAAGTTTTACAATGATTTGGTGAAGATAGTAGGGAGATTTAGAGATGGCTGTAAGGCTTTTGTACAGGATAGAATAGAGGAAGCAAGGAGAATGGAAGCGGATTTAAGTATGCCGTTGAAACCGATGAGCAGTCTTAGTTTACATCATCCTCAACCAGGAGTTGGTGGGGGAGTGAGCATAGGAGGACATCATGCGCCACCACCGCCACAGCCGCTTATCCCGGTGCTGATGCAGGACGGCGAAGTACCCAGTCCGAGGAGAGAAATGAGTCCGATCCAAGCACCGGTTCCGCAGAGAGCGAGTTTGCAGAGTACGCCAGTGAATGTCGGGGGTGCGGGCCCTGGGGGAGGGGGGAATGTAGGAGGTATGCCGGGCGCTTTTGCAAATAGTGTTAATATGGGTGGGGGTGCAGGTGCAACGTGGAATCCTGAATTGGGAATTAAATTTGGCGGTGCTGGTGCTGCTAGTGGTGGTGGGGAAAATGCACCTCCTCCACAGACGCAAGTGCAGCCGAAACAAACGACGTGGGATCCTAGTGCAGGGTTGAGATTTGGATGAGGGAGTGGGTTAGGTGGGAGGGGATTTGGTTTGGTGAAGTGAACTTTTATGTATTTATGTGTGTATATATTTATGATTTATGTGACCAAAAGGGGTTTCGAGATGCACGCTTATACTCTTACCATACCAATCAATCTGTTCAAGAAGTACTCGTACGCACTTATTATATGTATATGTACGTGTGTGTATATGCATCATATAACCAAACGACTAGCGGAAAAATAATCAGCGGGCAAACGAACAATGAGATGAGATGAATATGAATATAAGAAAATGTTGAGATATCACTTGGGTGAGGTCGACTCGAATCACCATATACAGCACTGTAAAAGCCTATATAAAATGAATAATATAAATTGATCTGATCTAGAATAAGATATGATTCGCTTAAGCACGTGATCGTACGTTCCGACCGAAAAAGTTGGAGGTGAGAAAACAAAAAGGAAAATGAAAAGCAAGAGGAAATAATATACCTATTAATCTATCTATCTATTATCTATCTCTCTATTCAAATCTCCAATCTCAAATAACATATACTCAAATAACATATACTCAAATCTCAATTTCAAGCGCCAGAAACAATAATTAATCATAACTCATCACCACAAAACTAAATGTACCTATTTACCTATTTACCTATCTACCTACCTAGGTACCTAGGTACTTGGTCATTTTTCTCAATTGCAATGATGTGTTTCGGTGCTGGTGTGTGGATTATATTATATTATA
>PQXJ01000613.1:0-17945 GCA_004786225.1 Botryotinia narcissicola | reverse complement strand
TTGAAGCTGGTAACAAGCGACAAAGCCCTCTGTTGCCTCGCCTTCTACCTACCTACATATGCAATTGGAGTGAATGACTCCTCCAGAGATATTTACCCAAATATGGCGCAAGCAACAAAAGATAGTTTTCTCGACTTGGAGAAGTATCGCCTACAACTTGAGGATAACATAGCAAAACTTCGAAAATCGCTACAGCACTGGCAGACGTGGGATGCGGAATATGATGGCTTGAAAGAAGAAATTCTTTCAGCAGATCCTACCCCAAATCGTGAGGAACTCATCTCTATCGCACGAAATTACGAAGCCGATCTGGTCAAAGGAAAAGAAATCGAAGATATACTTGGTACCAGTACCCAAAGAAGCGCCGAACAAGTTGTGAATCTGTTGGATCGACGACTGGACTATGTTCAGCAAAATATCATAACAATTGAGAAGCAAATCGAGACCGCAGAGGAAAAATTGGCTAAAGCAACTATCATTAGTACTCCGGACGTAAGAAATGAGGAAGGACTTCCTGTAACAGAAATCATCGAAGAGTTGGATGATGAAGGAAATGTCATTTCATCAAGACTATCAACACCGGGAAATGTGAAGCCACAATTATTAGAGGTACTACACAAGGCCGGGATAATAGAGCCAGTATCAAAGGATAAATCGGGTGTCGTGGAAGAGGTAGAAGATGATGGTCCAGCCAGCAAAGCTTCAATACAAGTCGACACTACCCCCCAGGCGACCGAAACGAAGAGCGTTAAGGAATCCACCCCACCCACTACATCTTCAAAGCCTGTACCGAAGAGTGTGAAGTTTACAGATGATTCGAAAACAGAGTCCGCGGAATCAAATGCAACGATTTCTCCAGCCGCATAGCGCCTTGAAGAAATTCTGCAATCTGCGAGAGATTCGGAAAAGCTTTCATTTGAGCCTGCCGTCATACCTACCGATGAATCTCCAGAGGATGCTGCTTTACGACGAGATATGTTACAATATGGAATGTCAGAAGTTGGATCTGTAGTGGCGGAAATCAATCTAGAAGATGGAAGTGACTGGGAATCTGAAGACTATGCAGACGATTCTGATAGCGATGATGAGGATCAATTTGGAAAATCGACACGTCAAGTTATGGATGATGAACTCCGTCAACGTATGATTGAGCTTGAAGAAAAGCTTGGTGTTAGGATGATGTAGAATGTTGGAAAGAGCTCTGATGATTATGGCATGGTCCAAGAAGGAATTGGACGGATATCTATTAGTGGCGAGGATACCAAGGACTCTGGCAAGGGAATCCTCACAACCTCCAGCAAGGGAAAATCGAAGGATTCCAATGCCGCTAATTCCGATGACTCTTCAAAGAAAAGCGTCAGATTTGCAGAGGAGCTAGATGTTTCACCAGCCCCCGATAAACCAGTCACCTCCTCCTCAAAGGCCGAGATGAAAACTGCCCCCGTGGGAGACATCATTGAGAGAAAAGCTCCAGGGCCATCTTCTTTTGCTCCACCTGTTCAAAAGAAGGCTTCTCGTTTCAAGACATCTCGAGCTCCATTAAGCAATGGCACTAATGGCATTTCGTCTACCACTTCGATCACCACAAATCCTTCCCATCTCAAATTATTCCCTGCCACTCCAGCTAGACCTAAGCCCTTCTCTCAACCAATTCAATTTGCACCGGCCATCGAAAAGCCCCGAGAAGTTCCCACAGGTCCCGCAAACCGTACACTCGCGCCCAACATTATCGAACGAGATGTACCACATGACACCAACGCAGCCCCACCAGATGAATTTGATCCGCAATTATTACACCAAGAAGTTGCGACTGAATATCATCGAATGAGAAATAAGATCATCGGTAAACAAGGTGGATTTGGTCCGGAGGAAGAAGGTGAGATTGTACCATTTACGGAAGAAGAAGGGGGCCCAAAGAAAGTTAGTAGGTTCAAGGCAGCGAGACTGGCGAAATCTTGATGTTGGTAGGTGTTTTTTAGACTCGAGAATTTAAATCACGATAAAATTTTGGTGGCTAGTCATCAATACACATTTCTCTATTACTGTCAAATCTTGCTATATTTTCTTCAATCGAGCCTCTTTGGCGATCTCATTTCAGCCTGCTGCATTGAACGTTCAGCCAGTCAGATGAAGGTCCCAAGGTCTCACACACTGCGGAGATTACTAGAATGCACTTGAAGCATACAGATGAATCGCGCTCTTATCAGTAAGTCATGGGTTTCATCTCATAATTAGTCACTGGTGTACGCTCATATCATACTTTTCTCTGCACAATGAGCCTAGCGTTACAAACATTGCTGCGACTAGTGCGTATCTATATTTCTTTCGCGCATTCTTCTTCTTCTTCTTTCTCCCGCTTTTGAGGCATTGATTGGAACGTACAAACATGACAATTGATGTACTATGCAGCTTCAATCTGCTAGTACATTACAAACGTTCCTAGATTGACTTTCTTGTGCAAGCAAGCAAGACTGGGCTCTCTGACGTCGCGATCTCTATTCCGTGGTTGCGGGGATTCGTTTCACCCTGGACATTCTTTTTTAATTCTTATGTTTCTCTGACGGTATGGTTCTACACTGTATTATTCTTAAAAATAATCCGTAGAAAGGCTTTGAGTACTCAACATTTAAGATTTGTATGACTGGATATTCTTTGTGAGATTTCGTCTTCAGATATTTTTCTTCTCTAAATGCCTTTTTACATGGCCACTGTTTGCTGGCGTCTCTTCACACGGATTGTAACATCTCCCGAATTCAAAGGAGATTCATGACCGCGATTGATAGTGACAGAAACAGTAACCTCTGGACGTTTCAGTTGCTATTCTCACCCAATACCGCTCTGGTAACATCCATAGGCCACCTATAAAGATAATGGTCAGCGCTGCCAGCATCCGAATATCTCGCAAAAATAGCCATCTCGGTTCAATGAGAAAGCAGGTCCAAATCTACGTGCATATTGCATCCCAGTGCTTCTTCTCAAGAAGACAACAAGCCCAACGATAAAGTAGCACCAGTTACCCAGATGAGCCATTTAAAACATGACATGCAACTCTCGGGATCTTCGAGCTTGACCGAGTACAACATCGTGATGAGCACTAATGTTGTGTCGCCAATCGCCAATATATCGAAGCCCGTAGTCAGATTGCCGAGGATGCTAGTAGCTACCAGTAAAGCAATCTCAATTACTGCCAAAACCGCGCAGTTTCTTTTGGTATTATTTCTCCATGCCACCGCTAAACTTTTGACTCCTGCTTTCAAGTCGTCTTTTAGGTCTTGGTGCCCATATATGGTATCGTAAATTAACGTGTTAAGTACGACAAAGAAGTACAGGCAGGAAAGAGTGCAAAGGATGCGTGTCTCATTATTTGCCAGTGCGTCTAATCTTCCACACATTTCCAAAAGGTCGACGCTACCTGCTCCGGCGCCTACACCAACTCCAAAAGCAAATGAGGCACCAAGCCACAACTGTTGATAATCAGTGTATCGCTTACATAGAGGATACACTATCTGTGTATCTGTAAGTAAGGCCGCTGGTGCGCGGGCCGCTTGAGGCAGTGTCGCAAGGGTCGTCAACACGCCTAATACTGTTTGAATGGCCATGAAAACCAGAGCTGCAGGTTGACTGACAGCATTCCGTGCAATGGGTCGCAGTCTGCATCGTGCAACTTGTCGATCGTAGGGGGCGTCTAGAAAATCGTTCCACGTACATGCAGTTCCACGCAGAAAGAGACATCCGCTTAGAATGTAAAGATGTGGAACAAGACGCTGCTCGAAGCTGAGGCGTGGAAAAGATACATTGGCAGCATGAGATTGTGCCAACAGTAAGCCAGCAATGTGAGGAAAGTAGAATGCAAAGTAACCTGCTGGTTTCTCTATTCGCATAAGCTGAGTGTACGGCACCCAGGTAGCCGGTAATAGTGAAAGAGGTCCTTTGGTTGGGGGGACATAATCTGGCAGGGAAGGCATAGTATTGGGGTTCGTGTCCAGTTTCATATCAATTGCCATGGTTTGATTCCTTTTGAGTGTTTTAAAATCGAAAGTGTTTGGTGTCAGTTTTGCAATACTAAGATTTGAATAGAGATTTATATACGTTCTAGTGAGATTCATAGCTAGGATCCGCATATCTCACGTGCCGGCTTTCATTTGCTAATCCTAAAGACCGACATTTATAATCTATGCATCATGTTGGAATTCTGTGGCTTTAATCTGACACCCTAAAAGTTACGATGCTTCTTACCTTAGTGATAGAATCTGCAGCTGTAGTTGCTACCATCTTATAAGAATACACGACAACGTTGCATTTTGTTGCATCAAACTAGTGAAATTAAAACCTGCTTACCGCATGATCAGAGCGTCTTAATATAAAAAATGCTGTAGCTCGGCTCGGCCGACTAATTGAAGAAATCTGGCTTCTATTTGTAACCGCTGCAAAACAGTAACCCCCGTTTTGTGTTCACTGGGGTCTTCAGCCTCAATTCAATGATTAGTAGTAATTGGTCGATATCAATCGCCTAACAGACAAGCGACATGACTCAGGTTACTTCGCGCACTTGAACGCGGGCGTGGAGCCATTCTGAGAATCTTTGACAGCATGTGAATAATACACTTCTCAGGAGTTCCGCATCTTTATATGTCTTCCGAATCGATTTGCCAATTTTTGATTGACTATCATACTGTTAAGCAAAAGAAGCATTGTCTGAAAATACACATACTCGCGAAGTTTCGTCTCGGGAGTTTTAGAAGTATATCAGTATTGACTTAGAATTCCTTCTATCACATTACATCAAGTCATCTATTGGGTATCTCATAGGCCCAGTCAGATAATTACTGCTTCATGTTGCTTCGAGCTAGCCATTATGCCCCTCTTTCTCTCAATATCTCCATCCGCGAGAGCAGCCCAGGAATGAAAAGGGCTAGCAAGGACTTCCACAGTATAGTTTTCGCACCATTCGCTTGAAGTCCCGAAGAAGCCCGAAGATGTCAGCTAAATAGAATAGCTAGCGCTGAGTAGCGAACACCAATCAAATTTCGAGTTTCGATTCAGCTCAGTGAAAAATTCACATGGGCGAAGTATCGTATCTCCTCTCTGGATACTTGCCGTATTTTCAACTATCTTCTACCCAATTGCTTGCGAAGATCGAGAAATAACATCTAGTCTGTCCATACATAGTAGTGACACTCCGAAACCGCTTCGGCGGATAGGGATCCATTCAACATAATCCAAGTATCTTTTATATCCCAAACCGAGTTCTCAGTTCAAGGAGATAATCTCGACGAAATTCAATGTTTTGACACGGCAAAGCTCACAAAAGATTACGTATTCACACTCTGCCTACCCACTTCACGGTACTACTTCAAGTTCGATCAAAAGAATCTGCACATTATTGAATAATCTAATTATTCTAGGTGATCTGTTACGAAAGTGAATAGGAAATGATTTGGAGCGTCCTTCGCTAATCTAAATCGCGTACAATTTCGTATCTACTCAATTTGAATTCCACTAATCGACACTGGCTGCCACTCTCTCAAGAATTCCAAGTATAGGATAAAACTCATTTATTCGTCTGTAAGTGATATGTTGGCTTCAGTCATTCTACATTAATCAATACCCAAGCTCCCTCAATGAATTTCAATTTCAATCTTCGACACACCCCTCGCCTCCACTACCCTCGCCAAATCCCCACTCGCCACAGCCCTCTCCCACCACCTTCTATACCCTATCGCCGATCTTGGCCAGCGAGATTGTAAATATTGGTACTGTTGGTCTTGTAACGGTTCATCCTCATCATATTCTCTCTCTGGCTTCGACCAAGCTGCCGGCATGTCCACACCCGGACCATAAATATCTTCCATGACCACATCACCATCTTCATCATAATTAACACTTTGATAGCTCCAGCCCGAGCCTCTTCGTGCTGTGATGATTGTTGATATATCGGGAAATACTTGACCATCTAGATCTGGCGACATTGCTCCATCGAAAGATTGTTGTTCGAGCGATGAACGATGTTGAAGGATTTCTGATTTGGGAGAATCGCTGTTCATTTCACCGTTGGCGTAATTGTCCGGGGCATTTTCACGAATAGTACCATCTCTCGACACCCTTAACTTTGTGAAGTCTCTATGCTTTCCATCATCCAAACGCCAGACTTTGGCAATTCCATCAGTACTAAAAGCCCAAACTGTGATACCATTTGTTGAATCAATCGCAAGATCGACTACTCCAGAGCATGTACCAATTCTCTGACCTTTTATCCTAATTGGCCACATGTTTCCCGTAAGAATACCAGGTACTGGATGCCGTATAAGATTGAGCCATTCTTGAAGTCCCTCATCAGGCCACCAGTCCAGCCATTGCATGTTTTTATAATTTTTAGGAATGTTTCGTTTATGGGTTACAGAGCTCTCCAAAGCATTCTGAGAGCTCTGGGCTGCATCAAATATATCTCCGGGAACGGAAAACAACCAGATACTCTGTTCTGCCCAACTTCCAAATGCTGCCACGACTCTTACTCCCCAGCTTAGATCAGAACCTCCAGCATAAACCGTTGGACTACCTCTTCCTTCTGGTCCCTGAAACCAAACTTTTCGAAGTAATTTGGTAGGTCCTCCGACAGGGTCATCACTGCCTAAACAAAGTGCTCCTGTACTTGGATCTGTAAATAAAATATGATATCCATCACTTAGTGGTATGGCGCGATAGTGATCTGAATGATCAACCCTTCGACCAGAATCGCTACGGAATCTTCCCACTGGTGTTAGTACCTGCTGAGTGTGTTCTATTTCCTCGCTATTGTCCCCGTGGCTTCCGCCCCATCCAATTCTTTGCCAAAATGAAGCACATCGTGGTCTTCTTCCATATGATCTTTCATGTACTGCTGTACACTCACTGGGTCTAGCCGCACCTATAAATTAATTAGAGGGTCTTGCGCGAAAGTCGCTATCCAAATGAAAATTCATGTCCAATGTTTACGCTTAAGTTACATTTCTGTCTCCTTTGGGGTTTTCAAGGTGATTTTTACTTACTTCTAATAAGCCTCAGCTTCTTCGCTGAGTCTATACTTTTTCGTGGAGGTAAAAAGAACAAAAAATCACTTGGGGCGGTAAGTGGAAACCATCTATTTAGATCCTGTCCGGTCAAAGCGTCAACCCAATGCAACTCAATACCAGCCGAGCACCCAAAAGCCACACATCTTCGTTGAGGACAAATAGCCACAGAACGAGGAGGGTCATCCTCAGAGCAAATATTTCGATATATTGAACGTGGGCCGGTTTCGACTGGCATTTCTCTTGCATCTGAGTTCAAGACTCTATGAGCTGGTAGCTTGCTTCGCAATCGACTTCCTGCTCCAACAGAGTGGAGGCTAGCTTCCTCGGGAGGGTATGAATTCTTCGCGTCACTAGCTAATCGAAGCGCTTCATGGTATTCTGATCGTTGTGTAACCCCTGGAGAAGTACCATCACTACGAGTTGTAGCTATTCCGGGGAAAACAAAAGCGGTGGTAGATCTTCCAGCCCTTTGCACAGGAGCCGAACTATCCAAGCTAACACGATCGAGAAATGAGACACCATGGTGAAAATCGTTTGCTGGAGAGAGGGAAAGATCTGACCGACTTGAATGAAGCGAGGAAAGATCCGATGTCTCGGGATCTGAAGAAACAGGGGTAGCAATATTGCTAAGAGAAATATCTCATACTAGACCCATGCGTCCATCAAGCAAAATTGCAATTGCATATCTATGTGAAGAAGTATCCATACTTCATGCTAATACTCTGTGTGGACATATTATACTTGTGACTGGAAGCAAATAGCCAGCTTGAACCTCATACCAATTTTCCACATCGCGATGGCTTTTGTTTAGTTCGTATACATAGACTAGACACCCATTCGCAGCCATCAGAAACTTCCCACAACTACTCACCGTGAAAATGGTTCCGGCAGGAGTCGTTTCCTTGTATTGAACCGCGACTTCTGTGAAATCCATAGTCGAAGCTTGCAAGAAAGGTGAATCCTTTGATTCTAGTGGAAAGTGATCCGGGCTTACCGGTACTCCAGACCCCGTCCAATCTGGACCAAGAGCACATTCTCTCGAGATTCGTTTGCTCATGAACCATTCATATTCGGAGCTACGTCGAAAGGTCGAGCTTTTTGTATCGGAGATTTCCTGTTGACAACTAGTCACCCAACCTCCACGCCGGATCATATTTTCAAGAAGGGAACGATCTATACTAGTAAGAAGCCATGCTCGGCATGTATGTCTGGCTGAATTAAAATCATCCGGTGTGAGGTAATCGTATACTTGTTGAATGATTTCTGTTGGTAATTTCGAGAACGTGAATGATGTTGATTGACGAGCAGATTCTTCCAATCGAACAACACTGGGTAGACGATTGGACCGTGATTCAACCGGTAAAGTTGGTTCGGGAGAAACAGGAGAGGAATTGCTGTAAACTTTTGTAACTGTCCGTGTGAGTGGTTCGATTGGAGATACAGTGAAGCTTATAGAACTTCCTCCAGAAGTCCTAGATCGAAGTTGACTCTTTATTTCTTTCGTTTCAAGGGAGCCATTCAGTCTGCTTGTAGATGCATGTCCGCTAAGTACCTCCTATAAGCTATCCTGCTGAGATATCCCTCTTAATGGCTCTAATACCTGGTCATCTAATATTGCAGCAGGATCATCGGGGTTATCATGAAGAGTATGACTTCGATCACGCCTTCGTATGGGTCGGCCATCCACCTCGATGGTTGTTTTGTTTCTTCTAAGTCGTGATTCAGCTTTTTCTAGAGGGTTGCAGTATCTCGGGCTTCGTTCTAATGTTCTTCCACGTTCAACTCCTTTTCCTTTATCACGTTTCTCCTGTTTTTTTGGGGCAACATCGAGTTGTGAAAGCTCCCCCGGGTTGTACGGAAACTGAGGATCGACAACTGTGTCATTAACTGAAGTGATCTACAGGTATATGAGTTAGTGTCCAAGTTTTATGACTCTCATCGGAAGACCCCCAAAGCATACGCATTGATGATATACGGGCATGGTTGCTTTAGATGGGTCTTCTTACTAAATTTGATAAGCTATGGGGCAAGAAGGCTTCATTCACTCCTAAAGCCGATGAGCGCCGCCTGCCCGGAGAATCTAAATAGATATAAATGTTAGATCATTAATCCTCCTCTAAGAGCAACCAGTCACAATCGAGTCAGGTACTACGAACCAACACATTGCTCCAATACCTGACCATCCAATCCTACATCTTTCGATGTGCTGGATGCGTCTCCAACGGTCATGATATGTCTTGTCGGGGATTCGTAAAGAGATGTGACAGCAATCGAAGAGTACGTTTTCCCAACAGCTTGCGGACAAGATGTTGAATTATGATCGGCGATCGCTCTTGATAAGAGAATCTGGGAAGACGTGGTGTCGACAGCCCCCGGCTGGGTGGCTACGTTGTTAATAATAGTTGAATGATAGGAAATGATTGGCATTACTAGGAGATTGTCCTTATGTTATGCTATTTAGGATCTTCAATAATGAATGTTGAAAAGTAGAAGGTTGATTTTTAGGTGCAGAATTTTGTGTCATCTCTCTGAAAAGACGATGTTGAACAGTAAGGATAAGTCACAGTTTTTATGGCTGAAAAGATTAAGAAAAGATAGAATGTTCACAAGGTCAAGCTTGTTGCAATGAGAGATAACCTTTTAGGAAAGAACACTGGGTATATATAATTCGAACAATATCAAATCATGAAACGAAGGCCCGACCTACCCCTGAATAACACGACCAAAAACGCCATTCATGCCATCAACTTCAGGACCATAATTAACTAACCACTGTCTCATGCTGACAATAAGATATACGCTTCATTTACAATTAAATCATACATTTTCATCGCCAACTTCTTTCCAAATGTGAGTATCGCCAAGACTCAGCGAACTTGCGGCAGATTCTTCACGATTTAATTGTGGAGTGCTACCATTCGGCTCGCTATCTGGTTCCTTGTTTATCCAGATCTTTTCTAATCTATGTAAGGTCAGTATGGAATAGTAAGTTTGCTTGGGAATAACATACGGTACAACGAGACTTGGGTTTATATATCTCATCCCTTTTTCCCTTGCTTCATCGACTGTGCTACCTCTCCTCCGAATGTGACCTGGAGGTCTGTCGATGCCAATATTTTCTCCAGCAATATTTATGTCTGGATCGCTATCTCTTCTTATACTTCTCAGAGCAATGAACTTAATGAATGGCTGGAATGTTCGACGGAAATAGTAGCTGTACCAGATTGTAAATGGTATGAGAGGAACAACAAGTATAGCTGGAGTGAATGCTTTCCTCAGAGCAATAACTCCGGCCATAGTCAGTTGGAAGAAGCCTAAGCCGACAAGAAGACGATAGACTATCATAGGCCAAGCACCTCCAGTAGCATGTTGTGGATGGTCCATGGCATATAGAAGCTGATACTTGTATGTGTAATAACCTAGAGCAAAGTACGCCATTCCAAATAATAGGACTAGATATCCTGCTGGCTGTATACTATAGACTATACATAGAATGTAGATTAGAAGTGCTGAAGGAAGATAAAACCCGTAACTAAAAATAGGTGGCTGTACCAGCTCAGCATAATCTCTAGGAGTCTTGGCACCCATAAGTGTGATAGGGTACAAAGACACACTCCCGAATTTCAGCAGCCTGAAAGGTAGAAGACCGAGAGCTTGTAGCAAAATAAAGTTGGTATAAAACATGGAGAGATCAGAGATTGACTGGGCTAGTGTATATGCAATCTTCGTTTTGTCTTTCAATGTTTCCTGTAAGACTGGCCAGAACTTACTCGCTGCGCCAAAAACGGTAAACACCAGGAATACATTGAAAAATGTAAAGTAGAAGTTTTTGGATATGACGGAAAGCTCCACTTCGCCTTGTGAGATTGATCCTTGCCTGTTTGCAAGGTAATCATACAAAAATGGAATTGCCAAATTGAGTAGTGAGACAACAAGTGTAGGCAAGCCAGTCTGGACCAAAGCCTTGAGTATATCTTGGCTTTCCAAAACATCCGCAAGACCCGGCCAAACCTGTTGAATCGAGCATAAACTGACAAGACCAGCTAGGGCAGCCACTGGAATAAGCCAAAAGATGGTAAGTATAAGAATGAAAATAGTAATCGCCCAAGAACGAATCATACGATTTGATCTAGGTAGATAAGTATTCGTCCAAACTATATCTGATGGTGCAGGAGCTGGCCTTGCCATCAGCTGCATTGGCGTTGGGTCTAGGAGAGCTTGTACCGCCATTTGACAAGCGGGGATCGAGTCCATAGTGACAAATGCAAGTGCTGTAGGGCTGTATTCCTTTTTCCTTGCATCATTGATCATATCATCTAGCCTTCGTAGCTGTTCTTCGTAGTGGTCGATTGCATCTACTTTCCTGCTCTGAAAATTGAGAAAGTCGTACCAGATTCGCGTAGCCGGTCTCGGTTGATCGTATGAGGTGATGTGATCGCTTCCTAAAAGATTATCACCCTCATGACTTTGCGATCCATCCTCAGCATTCGCATCAGATGCCGAATGTTGTCTCCGTATTGGTCCTACACTCGGACGTTGTTGTTGACCAAGATGTACCGTCCATGCCTCTTCAAGCCTCCTTACGACTTGCACTCTCTTGTCCATCATATCATCAAGTTTTTTCCAGTTACGACATAAAGTCACACTCTCCACTTTCCCTATCTGAATTTTCTCCAAAAATTCTGTGATCTTTTCTTCAGACCTTAAATCCTCCGGTATTCCAGAAAGTTTGATTGTTCGGTCGGTAATTGTGGATTGACTTCCCAGGTAGTCCTGACGAACCCTGATTACGCGGTGGGTTTGTCTATTCATGAAGAATATTGCGAGTCCGGTGAAAACGTAGGTGAAGACAAGGTATGACCAGAGATAGTTGGTATCAGGCAATTTGTCGTCAGAGTCTTTTGGTACTTCTAAAGTCAAAGCCCCGTCCCATCCGCCATGCCAACCCTCCAACTTTGAGTAATCTGGAATATCGGGAGGACTCGTTGTATTCCCAAATGGATCGAATACGTAATAGTAGTGTTGATTTATTGGGGCAAGAATGGCAGCTGCCATGATAAACATGACCCCGAACAGTTTCATTGACATCTTGAAAAATGATAGGAACTAATTGAAGTTAGTAATGTTCATTCTCTAGGTGAAGTAGGTGGTCAATACATACCACATATGCATCCAATCCAGCAGATGCAAGTACTTGTTCTTCTGTGACTCTATACAAAATAGGCATCCAACCAAAAAAGGTATCCGGAAGCTCTGGCAGATTTGCAGCAGCATCAACATGTCTTTTGCGCGCAGCATATAAACTCTTCCATTTTGGTCGCAAAATCTACAAATATCAGCAAAGTTCCATCGATTAGGCACACTCTGGTCGTTACTTACACAAAATCCAAAGAAAGCAGACACGCCGAGAGTTAGTGAAAGGACCAGTTGCACATATATCGCAGTCTGTTGTCCTTCAACATGTGTAGGATCGTATGTTGGACAATCCTTTTCCGGTGCTGTGAGAGCATCCATAGTGGAAGCCATGATAAATTTTGGCAGACTGTTCGAATTATTGAAAGAATAACATTACCAACAAGGTAAACAATTAATTTAGCTGAAGGAACCCAGACCAAGATCCATCTTTTGTTATGGCGGTGATGGATTGCCAAGCTATGACGCTTTACAAGCTTGACCGTTATGTAAGCGGGTTAGCCAGGAACATTAGGTACGTCCAGCCACCTGCGAACATGGTTGACCTCGGGAAGTTGAAGCACCGCCACATCACCATCAAACTTCACTTTGAAAGACACTACATCACTTCGAAGCCCTCTCTACTGCAAAGCGATTGATATAGGAGATCGGATTGGGTTCAACTGACTCTATGCTGGTATCAAGAATGATCACGTCTTTCCTCCTCATTCTGTTGATTGAGGTCGTGTCAAACAAGATTTGCTACGGATTCATTCTCACTCCTGTGGATGAATCTCCCAAAAGAGATTTGAAAGATCTTCTGGAGCGGTGAGAAACAGTCTCCACGGCAGTAGCATCGCGGAGCTTCAGATAGTATTTTTTGCTTCTAATGTTTCTTCTTCACATATTTCATATAGGAGATGATAATCATGTAAAGGAGCCCCGATATTTTGGATTGACTACGATTTGTTCTTTCTATCATCTACTATGCACAGAGTGATGCTTGAGATACTCATCTATACGTCTGAGTTACTATGTCAGACGGTTATGGCAATGGGACAGGAGCTTGATTCAACGAAGTTTCAAGAGGCATTGAGGCTTATCCTATGCTCATATCAGACATGAGCAAGATGTTATTCAATTCATGTGTCGGAGATAAGTTCATGCATTGAAGTGATACGGTCTCGTCGTACCCACCACGTAATGGTTGAATGATCAAATTCTGTGAGCGTCGGAAGGTTCTACTCTGACCTAGTAAACAGTTATGCGGTATTGTTGAGTATGGATCTTTTGATATTCAAGGTGATCACAAATTACCTGGTACACATGATAGATACATGGTCAATATTTGAGTCAAGAGATTCCAAAATTGGATTATAATAACTACGGGTTTCAAGACTTGAATATAGCTATCAAGGGCTCCAGGCCTCCTATTATCCAGCAGTAATTTGAGCATTCAAGCTTACCTAAGTCAAAAGTTCAACTGCTCCAGTGCCCCTTCCATTTTTGCTCCTTCCTTCCTCTATCCTACTCTTCCTAGCATACCTTTATCTTCATGTGCATTTCATCTTTCACATTCTGCCTACACTTTCGATGATTCCAGATTCATCTCCATACATTTCAACCATTCTCCTTCTCTATACATCCATGTCCATGACATCGACTCTTCCAACATTCCTCAGTTCAATTCATTATATATCAAATAGAATTGAAAATAACATTGAAGGGTCATTATGGAGATTGTTCCAGCCCAACCAGTTCTTGCCAAACCGACTGTTATCTTCGAGGCAAGACTTCGATCATTCGTTGAAGATGATTTAGGTTGCAATGATTTGAAAGCTGTATGGAGACGAGACAACCCCAATTTTCGTTCCAAAGATCTGACTAATGCATTATACACTAGACTCACAAGGTTCTTTCTGAGTTTATTCAGAAGCCAGAAGTTGAAGACATTATTTGCAGTATTGACGTTGATATATTGCCTCTTCTTGCACGTAGGTCTCCTTGCATCAATTATCTTTCTTCGTTGTAATCAATACTTATCAAGAATCAACAGAACGTAGTGCTGAGTGGGGGGTCAAAGGTATAGCTTTACATATGGAGTGTTTAATCCCAGTTGAAATCGTCGCCGTTGAAAATCAAGAAAAGCCTACTCATCTCACACTTCGAGATGTATCAAGCCGTTTCTGTGTCTATAGGATGCATGGTACTCCGCCACCACCACCTTCGACAAGTTCATCTGAAGACCCCGATGGCGTGGATTCAGACGTTGAATACGATGAGGATCCAGAGATACCATCGGCTGAAGTTTTTGACATGCCTCATCATGATTTTGATGGATGTTGGGAGGAGTAAGTTTCAAAATGATTGTCATCAAATGCTCTTTTAACTAACGCTTCACTCAGGCTCATCTTTGATCAAAATCATAAGGAAGATTTGTCTTGGATGATATCGAATATGCGTACGGACAGCTTTCCAGTGGCGTTGAGTTTGTTTGGTAGCTAATTGGCTGTTGATAGTGTTGCTTTCTGCAGTCGCAGTACCTGCAAAGAAAAAAATGAGTCCAATGGCTCTTTTTCATGGTACGTCTACGCAATCCTCTATCCCTAATAATCAGAATTAAGTTTGATGCTCATGGGGTTACCAATGACCATCATTGCTATTATTGCAATGATGGCTAGGTAGGCCCCCCACTCAATCTAGGTCCTCCAGGAACAGGAAAGACAACACTATGCCAAGCAATTGCACAACGATTAGCCATTCGATTGGTCGAACAATTCCCACATACGAAACTCATCCAAGTCAAAACAGCGACGCTTTTATCGAAGTACTATAGTGAAAGCGCCAGTCAAGTCGATGACTTGCTTACCAAGATCAAGATAATGTGCCAAGTCAATCCAAAACGCATCATCATTGTGTTAATTGATGAGGTTGAATCTATTGCCGTATCAAGACACTCGGGTGTTATGCATGGAGAAGCTCAGGATTCACTACGAGCCACCAATGCTCTACTCACTGGTTTTGACAGGGTCAGAGCTTGTCCAAATGTTGTTTTCATGTCGACTTCAAACATGATTGATTGCCTAGATGAAGCATTTGTCGATAGATGCGCTATCCAGATTCCATTCCAACCACCTTCTGAGGAATCTCAATACAAAATCTTAAAGGCAAGTGTGTTAGAGCTTGTGAGAAGACAAATTATCATAGCCGATGTTTCTAGACTCATAGATCACACACAGTTAATACAGTCCTGGCAGGAGGCTACTCTCTACTCCGTCTTCCAGAATGAAACTCCTACAGGAAAGCTGCTCTACATCGTTATTCAGTTGAACTCTCCGGCTGCTAAGGGAAAACTTGGTATATCTGGTCGATTCCTAACACAGATTCCTGAACAGGCTCTGATGAGATGCGCCAGGCCAAACAAGATCTTGCATCTGGATGTCGCTTTGGAATGCATTAAAAAGTTCGTTGAAGATCTGTTGAGTTCACGGGTCCAGAAACGAAAACCTTCCGAACTTGAAGCACAACCAGATACAAAACACCACTTCTGCTGTCATGCCAAGTAAGATGGATGATCTTACACTGATGAGATGGATTTCATGGACTTGAGTTATCAATCGAGGCTGATTGATACTTGAAACGCGAAGAAAATATGCATAATTGTGGAGTATATTGCATTGTGTACTCATGAGGAAAAATTCTAGGCGAAAAGCTTCTTCAACCACTCATCATTTAGAATTGAGTTTCTTTCTGTATCATCAAATGGCCGAAATTGTAGAATCAAACAATTTGCTGTATTTCAATGGACTTGATTATTGTACTACTGGGTGATTTTGCTTCCACGTTTACTAAGTCCATATGAATATCTTCCAAACTAACAACCCAACACTCTATTACACTACCCAATTCGGAAATTGTAGAACCACAAACCCTGGTCAAATAGCTCGGTATATAGTTCGACCCTAACCTAAAATTCAATCAATATATCAATATTAGAGCAACACAAGCAAAAGGGGCTTTCCAACGAATGGCTTATTTAGCTAATACAGAAAAGGGTTTGAGTTCTAAAGTTATAAGACAGCTATATATAGCTTGTATAACAAGTATTACTGATTATGGATTGAAAATTTGGTGAAAAAATCAATCGAAATTCAAGAATACTTTTTAATCACTTCAAAACCTATCTTTCCGAAAAATATTGGGTGTTTTCAAAACGGCCCTAATCCTTCCAATGGAAATCGAAGTAAACCTAAAACCAGTAAAAATTCAATTAGATTCAAATATTAGATAATATACTTTTCGCTTAGCCAAACTTCCATCCAATCACCTAATCAATATCGAAAAGGAAATATTAACTCATTATCAAAATAACTATGAATCAATACCTACTCCTCAAAGAAAACAATCTAAACCTATCCAATTAGATAGAATAAGAGAATCAATACATAAGGACCTCGAGCATACTTTACTTGAAAATATTTCATACTTCTACTTCCCTTCATAAAAAAGGTATACTCCATATAAAATCAATATTAATAAAGCCTCAAAAAAAGATATAGCTATTCTTCATAATATTATATTCAAATACAAAGAAAAAAATACAACCTATATTTATATTGATACCTCTTCCACTAAAAAAGGAATAGGTATAGAAGTAGGTATAATTGTAATACAATCGGACAATCAGATACTATACCGAAAACACAAGAATATCGGAATCAACCAATTAGTCTATAATAAAGAACTATATGGAGTAACCAAAGCTATCGAATATGCTAGCTCCATTACATATAAAGACCAAAAGTATAAAATCTATTCAATCAATCAGGCCAGTCTCTTTCGATTAAAAACCCCCTCAGATCACCCTGAATAGATATATCAGATACAAGCAATAAAAGCAGCTAAAGCAATTAGGGCTAAAGGAGCTGAAGTATCTCTAAATTGGGTCCCAGGACATACCTCTATCTAAAGAAACGAACTAGCAAACAAACTAATAAAAGAAGTAATAACAATATAATTCATTTTAAACAAAACCATCTTTAAATTACTCAATATAATTATAAAAGAATATAATACTAATCAATAGCTTGATACTCTCAATAAATACAAACTCAGAATGAATCAATCAAATATAACCTACTCGAAACTCTATTTATGAAAAATCGGTAATAAAATTAAACTATTAGAAGTTATCAATCGAAATACTGCTAGCGCCTTCTTTCAACTCAAAACAGGCTATGAATATATCAAGTCGTATCTACATCGCTTTAAGCTTTCAAATAATAAGTGTATTTACAATAATATCAAAATAGTAATACATTTTCTCATTGGTTACCCAATATACAAAAAAGAAAGAAAGGAAATATTCAAAGAAATATCGATATTCAAAATCAATTTCTAATTCCTATTCCATACAAAAATAAGTATTGAATTAACAATCAAATTCATTAATATTACCAAAATTACTATTCGAACTTGGCACTTATCAAGAATCGAAATACAAAACGAAATAGTGGAAGAAAAAGAGATAATAAAAGAAGAAAAGAAAGTTATATTCAAAATAAAAAGAGAAAGAGGAGAATAAAAGAAAAGAAAGAAAAGAAAGGGTTTGATCCTTTCTGTTTCATATCTTATTATATGTATTACATATAATAAGCAGGCATTAGTCCCCAATATTAGTTTTTACTTACTTCATTTTGAATATCCCTACTATTGTATATTAAA
>PQXJ01000612.1:0-17980 GCA_004786225.1 Botryotinia narcissicola | reverse complement strand
GAGTTTAGATATAATAGTCGGCTCTTATAAGCGGCCTCCTAGTTCCTAGTCGGGGAAAGCGGTTGTCCCCTTACTTTTTTTCGTAGGTATTTCACTCAATTTTTATGATAATATTATTATTCTCAAGGAGTTTTTTTCTATAAATGTATTTTATATATTCATTGCTTCCATTCTTCATCTGCTTTTCAGTTATTCTCATGCTGAGTGGATATCTATATTATCACGATTACATACCTGTATTATTGTCCTTTTCATGCTTTTTTGTGTTCGAGTGATTAGTAGACTTAGAATCTCAGAAAGCCTCATGATTATAGCTAAGTTTCGATTGTCTAATTATTGCAATGAGAAATGTAATATACCTCACTCGAATGATTAAACATTTGTAGTTGTTATTTAGCTAGACGATTATTGCCGTATATCCCCCAAGATTCAAGACCATCGAGAATACTCATTCTTTCACATTGGCACCACACAATTCCAACTAATCTATATACTTGTTAGGGATCTCTCTACCACTGTTGAAATTTTATTCTTTTGTGTAGTGTACAGTAGAGTAAGATAGGTTAGAGATGAGAGGAAGAGTACGGCACTTTTATTGGTTGTGTTAAGGTTGGAATCCTAGAATTTAATCGCCTCTCTTTGTTCTGATTTGTCTTATTCCCTACCTAAGAAGTTAACTTTGGGAAATCTAAAGAGAAAGTTCAATAGTGGTGGAGGGATTCCTAATAAGTATGTAGATTAGTCGGAATTGACATAAAAATCATTAAATCACTAGTCATACTCTCCATAACTTCCATCTCCACTTCTATTTGTAACATCTTTCCATAAACATATCTTGATTCTACTTTATTCTAATCTTGCTCGCTACTCGGGAGTGTTCATATACTAGACATTCATTAGTTCATGAGCTTCGGATCCGTCGAAAATGGATTGAAGTATCTGAAAGATTGTTCGATGATGGATCCGGGATTTATACAAATAGCTACCTACTGTCGGAGTAAGCAATCTTCGCATCTTTGTAGAGAGAGTGGATGACCTAGGGATTGATGATTATTTTTAGGGGTGGGGGCTTGTATCAAGAGATGAATCACGAATCGAATCTGCAGAGTCAACCATTGATGTGGAAGTGAATATCTTTACCCGAAACCCACTAGCGTTGGTAAAAATCAAGCGAGTGTCAGTGTCACGTTTGAATTGCCCCGCGCAGCTAATAGCTAGAAGCGAGAACGCTTTTGCAAATTTGGCTACATGGAGTGTGAGTATTGTGCTGTTAATTGAGTGCAGTAAACTCGCTAGAGAGCTATCCAGCGATGTTTAGACGGGAATTCATCTGTGATATATTTTTTCTTAAGTCAAGGTTTAGCTTGAGGAATCGGGCGATGCTCCTACATGTGATACTATGGGACTTCTACTCAGTGTATAGATCAGTATGGGATACTGAAGATAAGACGTTACAAATTAGTCTTAGTCACTGAAAAATCATATTCAAGGCTAGACTTATTATGCAAGGAACAACTTTTATGTCTGAAAACAGAAAAGAGTAATGAAGATATCTACCCAAGTACCTTCCCCTCAATATTTAAAATCCTCACACTATCCACCCCCTTCGTCTTCCACGTTGCACTCGTAACAATCCCCTCACCATCCCACTCAAAATCCAACACTCCTCCACCTCTAATCCTCAACCCCTTCATACTTCCCTTCCCCCAAACCCCAGGAATAGCCGGACCCAGAACCACCGTTCTAACACCCTCCACTCCCTCGACCCCAACAGGCAAATCCACAACCAACATACTCAACACCGCACCTCCGTACCCGAAATTCGCATCAATCTGAAAGGGTTCTTTCTTCCCACTATACATACTCAACGCATTCGCTGCGATATTCTCCTGAATCGTCAATCGCAATTCCGCGTATGCGGTTTCCGTATCGTTTAATCTCGCCCAACAGGCGCTGCGCCAGACCTTTTCCCAACCGGCGTTGGAATCGATGATTTCTGGTCCGCGCGAGATAAGCGTGTTGCGAACGGCGGTGGAGATGGTAGAGTTGGTGTAGCCGGAGAGATAGGAGGAGAGAGAGGAGCTGGGGAACCAGCCGATTAGATTGGAGAGGTGGCGATGAGTGGTGTTTTCGTAAGTGGGGAAGTAGATTTTCCATTCTTGGATTTGAGTCGTGGGGGAAATGTGGAGACCCTTGTCGAGGGAAGAGAGGGAGGTGGTGAGAGATTGTTGGAGTGTGCTGTCGAGGGAGAGGGTACGCGCTGCTTGGAGAGTGGTGGTGAAGAGGGAGTATATTAGTTGTTGGTAGTGTGTACAGCCGAATGTGGTCTATGAGTTATATTAGTACCAATCTAAATTTTGACTGACCATTGGAGAGAAAAAAACTTACAGGGCCATGTTCAGGCGACGAACAAGGATTAACAACCAATTTCCCATCATTGAAATACTCATCCTTCTGCAATTGACTAAGCCAAAATTCAGACACAGCTTTTAACAACGGATATCCTGTTTCCTTCAACCAATTTTTATCTCGCGAGTAATCATAATAATCAGCCACATGTTGCATCAACCAAGACGCAGCCGCCGGATAATCAGCCCAATATTCATCTCCCGTTTTCATCCCTGTATGCCCAAAAATATTGATTTCATCATGGACTACCCATCCCGGTGCATTGTATAGGAGTTTTGCTGTTTCTGCCCCACGTGGTGCCCATGTTTCGCTCATGTATGTCCACAATGCGGATTGCAAGTCTCCGAGACCGGTTTGAACGGCTCCCCATTGGTTCATTTGAATATTAATGTTGGCGTGATAATCTGCACCCCAGGCGTTATATAGACCATATGCCCATTTTCCTTGGAGGTTGGGAGGAAGAGAATTCTCTCGTGACGAGGAGACAAAGAGATAACGACTATAATCAAACAAGAGACTTTCGAACCAGGGATCGGTATGGGTGTTATCTGTAGTATTGTATGCAGCAATCACAGAGGCAGTTTCCTTGTTTGCTGATCCGAGAGGATCAGGAAGATTGAGTGTGAAACTATTCATTAGAGCGGAGAAATCAGACACATGGTTATTCCGCAGGATTTTAGCAGTTTTCGAAGCAGCTTTTGTGATTGTAGAGGAAATTTAGGCGCCTGGATCTACTCCTTTTAATGATTTATTATCTGCAGCTGTTCCTTTTGTTGCATCATAATTTGTACCAGCTGCAATAACGAAAGACAGCGACTTCTGATCACGAGATGGCGTTATGCTGAGAGTACCAGTGGTATTGGAACAAGACACTGATCTCGTTGATTCAATTACCCGAGCCTCAGCCTTGTAAATCATACCTATATCAGCTTGAGTGATACCACTGAATAGAGCCGATTTTGAAGATTTTGAACAAGATGATTTGATTAAAGAGCTATCAGTTAATATGTTATCGAAGTGAATATCGATTTTTGGTAGAGTGGTTGTTGAGTTGACTTGGTAAACGCATACACTATCTGGGTAGGAGCAGAATACAGCACTAATAATCGTTAGAAATTGCCGAGTCCCGAATATAGTATGACTAACGTAGTATAAGAAGCATTTGCAGTCTTGAAAGTAGTAGTATGAATTCCAGTATTCAAATCAAGACTTCTTTTGTATTCCGTAGCTCCTGAGATACCCTGTAATGACACGGATAAATTGCCTAGAACTTGGTAACTTCCGTAGTTGTCATCTGAACCCATCAAGGCAGTAACATTGCCAGTGCCATTTTGAAAAATGAAATCTTTAATGCCTGATAATGAGGATGAAATGGAGGAATTTGGATTCCCGCCAATGTAGCTGGCATCCTCGAATTGTCCACCATTCCATAATGAATCTCTATTGAGATTGAGTTTCTCGGAGCCTGGCGTACCAAATGAAAGTGCTATGGTTTATTTAGTATAACAATTCAATAAGGTCTTGCTTAAAGTATATACCAGCTAATTGACCATTTCCTATAGGATACGCTGTCCTGATAATATCCTGGTAAGTTGCCGGTTGAGTAGACCACAGACTCTTGCCCTGAACGTTTAGCGACAGATGCGAAAGGGTCAAGACCGTGATCCAAGAGATCGGATGCATTTTGAGCATCGCAGCTTACTCACAAAGCTATCAAGTAATAATTGAGGTGATCCTATTAAACACGTTATACATAGTTATATACATTTTCATGCCGGAACCTCGGGGGTAAATAAGTGAGGGGTATGTTGAAGAATTGTTTAGCCGGATCGACAATGCATCTTTAGCGAACCCATTTGTCACCCTGGCGATAATCTAACAGGTGCAAAAAATCGGGTATTAATTAATCGCGGGTAAACTTCCAGCGGGAGTACCCGGATATCGTCCGATTGTTGTTCCACCGTGTCTAATAAAGAAAGGGAAAGACCAAAGTAATGATGTAATACATGCAACGCTTGTAGACTTACATCCGAGTAAACATATCGCGGAAAATGACAAAATTAGTTGTAATCATAACACTATAAAGTGTGGTACGTTACTACAACCCTGAGCGGCGAATAAACTAAGCTCTCGCTTACAATGGAAAGGGAGGTAATTACCACGGGAAAAGCAATGCTTTGTAGGATTAAGCTATATCTTTCGTAGTCAGATTTGGTGGAGATGTTATGCCATCTATTTCGACGCATAGCTTTGTTAAATCATTCACGGAGTCAACGGGGGTTGCGCGCTTTTTATATGAAGTCCTTATGTGACTATCAATAAATCAGCGAATCATCTCGGTGATACGCTTTATACTGCACCATAGGGCCCCCCGCCATATAGTTGCGAGTCATAATACGCGGGTAAAGCTGAATTTATTGAATTCTAAAGGTCATCACTTGCTGACCCAACCCTTGGTATTTGTCGCTGGACTACAGACGAACAATTCCAAATACAACTCCATCAGAATTCCGATAAGCATGTACACTTGTACATCAAAATTGTTTAGACAATATCAGAAGAGGAATTCTAGTTCAGTTAATCGGACAACAAGCATAGAGGTTAGTTCGGGGAGGGAAATGTATTCCTAGGCCGAAACTTCCAATCATACAAGGGGTTAATGTGATGAAAGCAAGTATTGTGATTCATCTGAAGGAATCCCTTTAGATCGCCAAGATAATTAGCGGGGTTGATAAGGAATACTGTGAGAGTCGTCCACCAGCCGAGTGCGAAGATAAGACCGTTACGCGAGTTCGGCATGAAGTTTGGGGACAGCTTGGCTTTCAGGCTGAGTGTACAAAATGTGGTGAAATAGATTGAGACGATAGATCGCCAAAGGTGATATCATTACTGAAAGAGGGACGAGATAATCAGAACCCAACAAAAACCAACAAGCAAAGCTCGAACAACGCCTCAGTAAATTATGTATTCATTTTTCAAATTCCAAAAATCGAATCACGGGGTATCTACCTATCGCTAATGGTAACGCTAGCCTGGATACAGCACTAAAAATCAATAGCCGGACCGCTGGATACGAGCTGGAACAACACGACCACCAATAGTTTTCTCTTCTCCGCCCAATTGCCAAACACGCTGCCATGCCATTTCTACCGACAGAGGCGCATCGGTGTCAATTGGGTCCTCGACCACTTCGTCTTCATCTTCAACATCCCAGAATTCGACTTCTGGACGAGCCTTTGGAGGACGTCCAACGCGTCCACCTCCAACACGTGGAACTGGACGAGATGGTGCCAGTTCCTCAGTAAGTATATCCTTTACCTGAAGTTTTGTGGACCCGCGAACCGGCATAATGCCAGCTCTTTCATCGTTCTGGTTGTTGTTTCGACGAACAAGGTAAAGCCCCTCAGCCAAGTCCATATAACGTTGCCATTGTTGATCGGTGGTCACTTGCTTGGTGTATGGTGGATATCGAGTACGACCCACCTCGCGAAGACCATCAATGAACTTTGAGCCCATAAATAGATCAGGATGACGTCTTTCCAACAGATCTGCAAGAAGCCCCCCAATTTTATAGACAATACATTTTGCAATACGTGGTCCAGCCCCCGGGTCGCCTTGGTCTGGAATTTTGGCTTTAATGAAGAGCTTGTTCCAAAGAGATCCGGGAGTAAGTTTCTTGACAGGAGTGCCATCTTCGATTTCATCGCTAATCAAAGAAATCAGCATTTCCAGTTGATTGGTTTGTGCATCGCCACTATCGCTAGCAGCTAGAGCAGGGTCTGGAATTGTAGGAGAGTCGACAGCCATTGGCCCTGGTTCCAGTGAAACGAATGTGTTGGCTCTCTTATAAGCAGTCTGTTTGTCAAAATTAGCCTTGTAGGATTGAAACGTGATATAAAGATACGTACAGGACATTGCTTCTTCAGAAGCTTGTATATTTCTGTACTAGACCATTTCATGGTCTGAGCCTCTTCATCGACCCAAATTTCCTCACGAAAAGCTGACAACAGAAAGAATGCATTTGCATCTTTAGTCAAAACTTCGAAAACATCTTCTTGTAACAGTCCACTGCCATCTTCACGACCATACTATAATGAAGAATCAGCCTTTAGAGCGAAGCAACATTGGAGAGCAATTGAAACTCACTTCCCAGCATAACTGAGCCAGGTCATCTTTACACTCTTTATTGATTACACGCTCATAGTAATCGGTAACAAAGTTCTTAAGTTCTGCACTTTCTACCATGCTTGTGAAGTGTGCTACATACTTTTGCGAAGGTTTAAGCTCAACCCACCACTTGGTTGCGGAATCTTCAACGTAAAGAATGATAGCTCCAAGCTCATCCCTTTCATAAGAATACATTTGGAATTGAACCTGGCAATGTGAACCATTTGGTTTCTTAACTATCAGAGCATTAGTTATTGATCCAATGAATGGAAATTGGTATCTACCAGAGTCAGTACTTACATTTGTATCTTTCCGCATTTTCTACCCAAAGTGTACCTTCAGCGCTCAATTCTAGACCAAGGACAGAATCGAATACATTGGCAATACTGCGGTTTTTCTGATAGACAATCGTATCTTGAATAACAAGCCTTGGCTCATCAACATCCATTCTATCGACATTCTCTCCTGAAGAGTTATTACTTTTATATGGTACAGCACCAGGTGTGCCAGAGCCAAACATTTGAGACCTGGAAGCTTTCATGGCTTGATCTCTGTTGAAAGGAAAAAGGAATAATGTAGTAGTCGATATAATTTCATAGCACGTGATGCTTGAGTTCCAGATGAGGGAAACACTCTCTTCTTCAACAATATCTTTGTGTATAACAAGGTAACACAAGGTCAAGTGTAATAAGTCCTTTATTTTCAACTTCCTCAAACATAAGGAAGCTATGGCTGTGTTTGTTGATAAAGATGATAGTCGGCCAAATGAAATTCCGAAGTCCTTGATAATGGTTCAGAACCCCATGATTAATCTCGAAACTCATCCAGTCTGGTAATAGTTCCACTGCTGACTTGCTGGTCTTTGAAGATAACCTTTGACAGTAGCAATATTTTTACATTCCAAAAGAAAGCTCTCTACCAAGAAAATTGTTACAGTTTACTTATGTTTCCAAATAAATATATTTCTCAAGAATAAAAAATATCGTCGCAAGATAAGACATGAATCACGTGGTGATAAGGATGCCAAGCTAAGACTCTGCAGCAACCTTCCATGGCAACAAAAAAAAAAGCCGGAGAATCGAATTAATAAACTCCACTCCATATCGACCAACGGATATCTATTACCACCCATAACAACCTAACACTAGCAGATGTCCAGACTTGCCTGGTGGACAATGACGAAAGGAAAGGTTATGGAAGGCGTTTTCGGTACGAATCTCTGTTTTCGCTCTTCAATTGATGAATATAATTAACAGAACCTCGCAGCCATTAATAAACCCACTGGTCGTTCTTCCGCTCAAATCGTTCGCGATCTTCAACACCATTTCAATCCCTCCGAACTATTCGCACCTTATATTCAAATAGAAACTCGAAATCGAGAAAACGAATGGCACAACCAAAAACAAAGACGCAGGAAGTCAGGCAAGAGAGTCCAGGTTAAAATTGGTCATGGAGGAACTTTAGATCCATTGGCTACTGGAGTCCTCATTGCGGGAGTTGGAAAAGGTACAAAAGAATTGGGCAATTTCCTTCTCTGTACTAAGACCTATGAAACCACTGTATTATTTGGTGCAGCGACAGATACATATGATAAAGATGGTAAATTGTTGAAGAGAGCTCCTTATGAACATATTACAAGAGAAATGGTTGAGAAAGGACTTGCTAAATATCGAGGAAAATTTATGCAACTTCCACCGTTATTTTCGGCTTTGAAAATGAATGGAAAGCCTCTTTACGAATATGCGCGCGAGGGGAAGGAAATCCCTAAAGAGATTGAAAGAAGACCTGTTGATGTCTCGGAGTTGGAGTTGCTAGAGTGGTATGATGGTGGTGAACATGAGTGGAAGGCGCCAACTGAAGAAGCGGGTTATGCAGAAGTCAATGTTGCGGCGAAGTTATGGAAGCAGGAGCGAGCTGAGCCAGCAAGTAATGGAAAGGAGGTAGAGAATGAGAGGGCGCTGGAAGATTTCGAAAGTAGAAAGAGAAAGATGGGTGATGATCAAGATGACTTAGTTTTGGAAAAGCTGACAAAAAAAGCCAAGGAGGAAGTCGAAGAAGAAAAGGAAGATGCGATGATGTCAGGAGGTCTTTCTTCTGACAAAACTCCAATTGAAGATCAACCTATTCCCTCCAAAGAAGACGTCAAGAAAGGACCCCCAGCGGCCAAAATCCGCATGACTGTATCATCTGGTTTCTACGTCCGATCATTGTGCCATGATCTCGGCGCAGATTTGGGATCAGCGGGATTGATGACCAGTTTGGTTAGGGTTAGACAAGGACAGTTTGAATTGGGTAAGAACGTTTTGGATTACGATGATTTGGAAAAGGGAGAGGAGGTCTGGGGACCACAAGTTGAGAAGTATCTGGATGAATGGAATGCGTTGTCGAATGCAGAGAAGGTCACAAAGACAGAGACTGGTGCGGAGAGTGCTATAGAAACAGCCGCAGTGCCGCCTGTAGAAGAAACGCCTACTGCGGAGGCAGAAAAAAAGGACGAGACGATTGAGATCCAGGAAGAAAATAATGAGACAACTGATATCAAGGAAGAAAAGGACGAGATAACTGAGAGCAAGGAAGAAAAGGTCGACGCATAGAGCGAGTGGCTGGAGACAGATTATGCTAGTATTGCGGGAACTCAAAGTTTAGTTGTTTTGGAGCGTGAGTGTCACTTTGTCTGAGGAAAACAAAACTCAAGTGTGATATCTCATGGGATATATAACGGCATCTTCCATGAAATGATTCCATCAATTGTATTATACAATCGTTTCGGAAGGGAAAGCCTTTATTGTCGCGAATCTTACTGATGGGTAGAGTTGCCATTGCATTAGAATCCAAGAACATATCACTTACTATCTTCCCATGCTGTTAGATCACACCTCATTTTCATTCCTTTTTATCCCCCTTATCTTCCTCATACAAACCAGCATACGTAGCCTTCAATCTTCCCATCAAATGTTCATCAGCTGTAATTTTCTCTCCTTTCTTCCTTTCTATCTCTCCATTCGCTTCTCCAAATTTCTGTACGCGCTCACTGGGTACACTTTCTAATACGGTGGTGCCGACGGGATGACAGAAATAGGCTATACTGTAGCGATCTGCTATTTCTGTCGGAAGAGACTTGGGGAAGATGACGCGGTGGACGGTGGAGACGAGGAGATTGTTCGTCCAGTGTGAGAGGAGATCGCCTATATTTACGACTGGGGTGGGGTGGAGATTAGTTACATTTTCTGAAAGGGAAATGCATTTCGGGGGGGTGAACAGAGGGAGCGATTTGAAACAGCCGCGTGGATACGGAGGATTGAAGGCGCAAAAGTTTGGGGGGAAATATATGCTTACGAATTGGTGGAGATGGGTCATTTTCCGTGGTAGGGGGCTGGATTGGAACTGGGGTCCATTTTGGCTCCGAAGAAGAGGATGGAGGAAGGATTTCGAGACCCGGTTGGGAGGGCCGTTCTGAAGGAATTGGTTGTTAGACTGGGGTGTGATAGCAATTGAGGAGATGACATACGGAATAAAAGGGTAATAGATCCATAGTCCGAGTGAGCACCAGCTCGAATATCGACATCGGGTTGATAGTCAGAATTTGGGGGCAGGGATGGATAGTAGAGCAGACGGAGAATGCATCCTGTTGTGCCCCCGTGATGTCTAGAGGAGAACCAGTCGGAACCGCCAGCTGCGGGGTCAATCTGTAGAAAGTTAGCCTTTTTAATCTTTTTGAGATGAAGTAGATTGCGGCAAATGAGAGTATTGATTAAAGAGGGCTGCTTGGAATATATACCTCAAGACCGATGGCGAAAAGAGTAAGGAGTTTGAGATAAAGTTTATGGCAATAGAGTTGAAACTCATTGAGCTCTGATTCATGTGGAGATAATGAAGGTGGAAGCGGTTGGTCGGCTTTTCCATTGACAAAATCGCCTAAATTGAATGCTCTAAGGGGCAAAAGTTAGTTCAGACCTGAATGAACGGGTTGCAGGGGAAAGGTAAGCTACTCTTTGAAATCACCAACCTGCAAATCTATTAGTTTTGAGATCTTGAATGGTTTTATTGAAGAGATAACGTACTCGTTGATTCTTTTCATCTAATTTCTCTGTATGCATTCCAGACCATCCCCGATTCTAACACCTTGTCAACTGCCATATACCGATGGCTGAATATAACTCAACTTATCACATACATTATTTGCAATTTTGCATGGTAGCTTCTCTTCAACAGGGGAAGAGAAGAACTTTTGAGACTACTTTCTGTTTTAGCCATAATAATAACGGAAATTCGAGGGAAGTGTACTCACCAACTCAAACGTTCTATCAATGGCATCGACAGGGATATCTTTCCCCAGATTTTTTATGTAAACGAAACCAAAAATTGCAGCTGCATCCACAAGTTGTTTAGCAACTTCCGATTGAGGCACTGAGCCTGAGATATCAATGACTGGTATTCTTCCTTCGTTGGAAGACGACATGATTCCTGAGCGATGTATGATTGAATGTAAGTGGGATATGATTCTTCTTTATACCTTTTCCAGGGTGGGATGAAATATATTCATTTGTAAAAACCTTCTGATAAGAATTCACTGGAGAGACCTCCCTTATCATATATTTCACGTGATGAGCTCAAAAGATAGACGGCACGACGGGCTAAGCCTTGAACCGATCCTTTTGGGAGCTTGGACACTTCTCGAACTGCGGTTGTGGTCTGAACTTCAATTTCAAAATTATATTTGGAAGACACAACCACCACCTCTGCGCATTTAAGTACATTCATTTCAATTGCTGAAATATACACTCATCTCACTCCGATATACCCCTCAGATACCCCGTCAACATACTCGACTGTAGATTCTTCTTTTACATCAGCCCATAAGGTTAATAACTTCAACTCACCCTTTACTCATCATTGATCTTACAGACCACCAACGTTCCTTCCCACGAACACCCCTCCAATATTATCTAACAGGGCCACAACACGAATATAAGGTTTGGTATCTTTCGTTTTTGGAAAGTACTTGGGAATCGAATCATAATTGGGAAGAACGAGTGAATCAAATTCAGGATCTAAATTCAAGATGCCTCGTAAGTTCGATTTCCTTCTCAATTCTAACCTCAACCGCAACCATAATCATCGTGAGCTCAACCTCAACTTCCACCACCACCTCTACGAAAGTTTGAGCTTCGAGAAGCAAAATGGGCTGCGGAACTGAGGATACGCTTGGCTCAATTATCCGTGAAGTGTTTTCCGAAGCTGAATTTGTGGCGTCAAATCCTTTCGATGATAACCAGGATATCCAGAATGCGCTGTTGGCATCGGTCTGCTGGGTTGATAGCACATACGATCGTGCATACTATATTCCGGAGCATTGGACTGATATAGCATATGCAGTAAATACTGGCGACCCATACATTGATGCTGGGGTGGTGTAAGATCTCAATTATTCCGCAGGAAGTCATCTGCTAATTTGCGACAAACAGTTTTATGCCACTTTCCGATTTAGTAAACGCAAAAATTGGTGTGGAAGCTACAGCATACCTGTCAAATCTTTTGAAAGTCCCTGCCGATGAACCTCTACTTGCAGCCTTGGGTGGAGAACCCATGGCATTGAAATTACACATCGAGAACGATTTGGATAAGTGGAAGGAACATTAAATGGAGCCATACTTCGTTTTTGAAGGTCAATCAGTTGTTGGCAAGAAGGAAATGACTATGCGCCGTCTGAAGTCTGCCATACCCGAAACAGAACAAGCCTGGGCAATTTATAACCAAGGCAATCCTACAGATGCTGTCGCAGCTTTTCGCAAAGCCAGTGAGTGTCTGAGTGTTGAATCAATATCGTTTATTTGTATTAATTTCATGTAGGCGCTATCCAAATTACTGACCTATACCACATCCTAAAGGAAGTACTTACTGCGAGGGACTTGGACTACATGACTGCACCTTTTAGTGCTTGTGCTCAGCTCGCCGCCCTCGATCGCCATGATGAACAATTCATTGATGGAATTATGGGCTCTCAAGAATTACTCTTCTATGACATCTGGGATGCTGTCATTTACCCACCTACCCCAGCGGATTGGGAAAGCAAATCCTTAAGGGGCGTTGTTAGGTCTGAAATTATCAAGAAGCTCAATGTTACACCAGACATGCTTGCTGATGCATTATTAATGACCGGAACCTCATTTTTACCACCATTTCCTCCCCTTCAAGATCAATCTATTATCACCCGTCAACCCTACAATGTTGGCGATGCTATCAACCTACTGAGAACTTCTGAAAAGTCGGTTAGTGCGACTTGCACGGCTTTTAACGATATCTTAAACTTGCAAGATCGAGATTGGCTTGACAAGTACCGAAAGGCAAAGATGGGTATCAAGCATTGTGTTACTGTGCATACAGATGGAAGCATTTATATCAGAGATTTTGATCACTTGACAGGAGACAATCATGAATATCTTGGTTTGCAACTACCTGCAGAGTTGTACTCTTATCTTCAAAAAGATGTGATCAGTTCGCGTCTCATGAACACTTTCAACTCTCTCGAATACCATGTTCTTCCAACTCTCGATGGCTTTGTATCACCTGAATATCGAAAGCTAGTTACAGAATCTCTTTTGCCACTCAAAGAAACTTCTGCCGCCCTCATTGCTCCCCGAATGCATCGTGGTTTCCTCTACAAGGATATCACTATGCGCTTATGGTTCGATGATGAAAACAAGCCATCATTAAACCATAGACGCTTACAGCCACAGACGAATAACTTAGTTGATGTATGGGGTGTAAAGGATTCTGAATTGAAGAAAGTGGAAGCAAAATCATTACAAGCAGGGACCTTGTCTTTTGCAGCGATATCTTTACTTGATAACAAGGACCTCCCCGCTAAAACTATTGGCAAAGGAAAGACTACCGGTCTTTCCTCAAAAGCAGAGATTCTTTCCAATTCTTTATGGCGTCTACTTCATCTCAGAGGCTACATCAACGATCAACACGAGCTCACAAATTGGGGAAAAGCATTGGCCACTACTTTGAAAGCCATCCAACCTATTTCCGAGAAACATAAGGATGTTCACTTTAGCGAGGAAGCAGCATTTGTGGCAATCGAGCTCATTCGTTTCCAAAATCTCCACAATCGTGACCATCACCCTGAATTGATTGGAGGGCCACTGCGAGGCGAAGAGGAAGACAAAGCAAACTGCATGCTCATAAGTCGGGTTGCCTGTCTTCTGAAAGTCAGACACTCTCCAATCGGGTATACCGGTCCTTTGAGCAAGAATTTCCTTTCATATCATTCTATCATCAAATCTATTCGGGAAACAGATAGAGATCTAATTGAAGCCATTGTCGCCTCGATGCTTTTGAGTGGTCAAGTTGCCCGCGATGTTAAGCAATATCAAGGGTTAGTTCGCAGGTACGTTCTTTTTTTATTCCACCATTCACCTGTTTAATTGATCATCAACTTTCGAAGCGTTCGAATTACTAACGATCTTTGAAATAGTCTTCCATTTGATAACGATATTGATATCGCTTTCGGAATCGCCGTGAAAACTTACCTTGATGACTGTGTCAATCCCGAATCATTGAAAGAGGATAAGGAGAAAAGAGTAACGAGATATGCTAATCAGTATATTCCTTACGCAATCAACTTTGTAGAAGATCTTGATGTTGCTTTTGATTTCTTTGATGCTTTATATAAGGGAGTCAAGACTTTGTCCGACTCAGAGATGAAGGATGCTGAGAAAAAGACATGGGATGATGCCAAGGCATATCTCGACGCGAGGAGATAAGTAAAGGCATAGGGGTTGGGCGGTGGTGATATTACTTCTGGCATTATGAATTTCGTTCTGGTGTGATGGGGTTTGAAGGTGCGGAAGAACGTAGTATTATGGATCATCATGGATGGTATGTGGAAGATGAACATGGTTTGAATGGCATGGATGAGCATGTATATCACAGGTCAACGTGATAACACACTATCTGCTGCTAAAAACTACGTTATGGATGGTGAAACGGATAAAGTAGTAGCTATAGTCCGGAAGAATTATCTATCGTCAACCCCATGTAATCTACTTTTTGTGCCTGCGTCCTTTTGATTTAAGCGAGAAACACTTCACCTCTCCGAGGTCTGAAATGCCAGATCTAAGGAGTGATCGTAGCTAACTGCATGGGTCTTTGCTTTATATCTTGCTGGTATATTCCTTCAGGTTGCGATGAAAGATCAACTGAAATCTGCTAATGACATCATTGCGGTGGCTTGCCTAATAGAGCGTGCCTTCCTCCACTTGGCCTTCCTCGGAGTCGACGAGAGTATATTGTTGTTCTCCTAATCCCATATTTCGTTTCATCATTGAGTGTTATCGGAAGTAAACCTGAAGGTTGCTGTAGTGGCTAAAGAGCGAGGATTAGAGAAATGAGTAATCGCCATTATCAAAGTGAATGGCCACGTTTACGGTAAGTATTTTCTCAAAAACTTGATAAGCTGTCTAATCAAAAGCTCGCAGCTCAATATCATGCCACCAAGGTAGTATCACAGATGGTTTAGTCAATACTTCAGACACATTCTGGTTCTGATTTGATATGTTGTAACGCTGCAATTGGTCTCTGTAAGTGTTGTCGGAGTGGTATTGGTCAGCTGATCAACACCCCAAAATTTACAATCATGTCACGTCAATAAATATGCAGATATCAGGCACAGATTCATTATGGGAGCAGACAGAGTCCTCGGAAGGGTCGATATGAAGTAGCATGAAAGAAACTGGCGGAGAAATTTTCAACGCCTGCATGGACGTTGTTGGTAGTTGTAGGGGGTAGGGAGGTGGATGGCCGCTGAGGATCTTTGTAGTTGATCAACTGGTCCCGGCAGTTTGGTAGATACGGCGGGACTATTGTATGCACGAAGCCGGCTAGGTGCATTGACCCACGTGTGATTCAAGTGCATCAGCTCCTTTCCGTTCTTGGCACACACCTCCGGGACAATAATTTGCTGACGGAATATCTTCGACCCTTGAATCATGCAAGCAATTCCCGTTGCGCCATTATTTGTGGATGTTCTTATCTGTCTTCATCTGGACCCTCAATATTCTTGAGATCCCTGCTCACTGTCCTGAACCAAAATAGACCCCGATTTACTACAGAATAGGAAGGTCAATATAAGTCTACGCGAGTATAAATTGGATCAAAAATCGACATCCTTTCTTTACCTTGCAAACACAAACATCAAAAACACATTTACAATAAATGTTACTTGACTTTCAACCAGAATCATGGCACCAATCGTCAAATGAAGTCACCACTCAAGCCGAATTCAGCGCTGTCGTTGACTGTTTTTGGGACTCCAACTACGATCCCTATACCTCTTTCATGAACATTCTGTTCCCAATTTCCGAGGCAACCGAAGAATCATACGCCAAAGCTGTTGCCGAACCCAAAGTCAGACTCTGGTTTTATCACGAGCAAGATCCTACCAGCCACTGGATATACGTGTCTGATGACGAGGACACCAAGGGGGTAGTTTACAGTGGTGCACACTGGAATTTCCACGAAACCTCTTCTCCTTATAAGGATGGTGCTCCGGAATTGGTTGCTCTCTGACATCCGGAAGGTGTTGGCCGAGATTTCGCAAGTCGGGTTTTGAATTAAATTTATCGATTCAGGGGCGAACGTTTGTGGAGGCCTCATTGTCGTAAGATGTTCCCAGTCCAAGATCCCTACTCTCATGCTAACTCCCTTTAGAACTAGACTACATGTTTACCTACACAAATCAACGCAATAAGGGTTATGGAAGTATGCTTATGCAATGGGGAATGAAGAGGGCCAAGAGAATGGGAGTTGAGGTGGTTGTAGAATCTAGCGAGATGGGCTATTCCCTTTACAAAAAGTTCGGTTTGAGATCTATTGAAAAGATCGCCGTGGATATGCGTGTGGATAATCCAACCAACACATGGAGAAGGCTCGAATCCGACTTTGGCCAGGTGCTAATTTGGTGGATGTAGAAGCCTCGGGATGGTATTTATGTAGCTGGAAAGACAGAGCTACCATGGGTAGCTAAGCGTCCCGCGTGATCTTTTGATGGCCCGGGTTTAGATTCTTGTATTAAGCACATACTTTCGTAAAAACTTTGTCACTTTTAAAATCTCAGGTATTGTATACTACAGATAAGAAACATTTTCTTGACTCTCCGTTCGTTATTCTCATGTATGTCATCAAGGTAGAAGTTGAAATCCCATTAGAGCAGGGCTCTCTTCGCCTGTAGTAGTTACGATGACTGATGAAGGAAAATGCGAAGCCAGGTTTGTAGCAGTCAGCACTCAGGCTTTAATGAACATCTGTTCCGCGTTCTGGGGTGCCTTACAAAACGAAAACCATCAACAACATCAACATTACATGAGACCAACGATGCCATGGCTTCCAGTTCAAAGGATTGAGCGGACCATCCTCTCCTTCAAAATCAATGACATTAATGTCATCGATCTTGTCATTCGCTTTGACTTGTCTTCTTCAAGCGAGAGGATCATAGGCGGGGATTCCGCGCCGTCGATCGTTGTTGTTAACTGTTTTTCTTCTGCCATGACTTGCTGGAAAAATGGTTCTATGTTCGTATCAATCATTCAATCCAGTGTTCAATATGATAATTGTAGTCAAGACTGAAGCTTATTTGCGGAGCCTGCTAGACAAAGCCGGTGAAGGAAACTCATATCCAGCCTTACAGTATAAAATCGATTCCAGATACTTGAACTCTTCTACCGAGCTCGATTAGGAAGGCAACAGTACCATACTAAAACAATTGCAAGAGGAAGTTATCGGCGAACAAACGCGGCACTTGCACAGATTATATCTCTATATCATCTCCGCGGTAAATTGACTATCAACTTTGAACTCGAGCTTAGCGAGGAATGGGGGCTTGAGGGCTGGCCCTCATATATATCATAGAATTAGAATTAAAATTAAGATCTAGAGTAATACTAGCCATCGGGAGAAAAGCATTTGAAATCTACGAATTAAAAAGATCTCAAAATTATCACATTAATTGATAACTAAAAAAGAAAATCAACGGATCTACAGTCTGAAAATTCTTTTTCCCCGATGGCTAGTATTATAATATCAACAATACTTTTTAGTTTAATAAAGATATTAGAAGAATATGATTATAATAATATCTATAAAGATATAAGCAATTCCCAAAATCTCACTTTTTCGCTCTCGAAAACCTCCGAGCCTTTAGCGAGCTCTTGTTTTGATTTTGGGATTCAGATCGTTCCTATGAGATAGCGTGTCTATCGAAGATGGAGTGGTTTGATTAGATGTTATATTATTAGGGCTTGTTAGAAGATGATTCTTAGCTCAACTTTGCTAATTTCCTCTCTATTTGTTCTATCCACTATTCAGCTAGATGTTATTATATATAAATTCCAATTATCCCTCA
>PQXJ01000611.1:0-17995 GCA_004786225.1 Botryotinia narcissicola | reverse complement strand
GGTGGTCACCCACCCAACTACTAATCCACCGATCTGAAGCTTGTGTATGGCAGAGCGGACGGGATGCCCAATTCTCTTCAGTCTATGGTCGTATGTGATGGGTGGTAACTTGTTACAAAATATACTCCAAGTTACTGCGTACCTATGCTAAGCATAACTTCACCACAACGAACCTCCCTCAGTTACTAGTAAATACCAAGTACTTAGCTAGTTTGATATACATCATGAATTAGATAAAAAACAACCAGCTTCCCCTTAAATCATTCTTAAATAGAAACTTTGCACAAATAGTCGTGAGTATGTTTCTATTCCCCAGCCGACATTCTCTCCTCGTTGTCTATTGCTTCTTCCGCAACGTCTCCTCCTTCTCCAGCAAGCTCTTCTTGTTCGGTAAGTTCTTCAGCATCCTCAATCCCTGATGGTTGATCCTTTTGCTCCCAATTCACCATACCGTAATTATCTTGAGACCCTTGTGAAGGATGTCCGTACAAGAAATCGTATAAACGAAACGGAAACATCTCCATAGGACCACGGTACGCTTGATAGCATTCCTCAAACATATTCAAAGCTTCCTCAAGTATAGACTTCTTATATTGATAGTTTTCTGGAACATGATACTTGCCTCTCCAGGGGTTGCAGTATTGGTCATGTTTGCAGCAAGAATGAGTCAATCCTATCGATTCGAAAATAATCATTCTTATGCAATCATATGAGTATTGCTTCAGCTGCATCGGCGTTGGTTTAGTCTTCATCACCCATGAGCGGTAGAGGCTTTCTGTTGCCAGAATTGGCCGGATATAAAACTGGGATACTTTCATCAAAATCGATGTAGGAGTACATCTACGTGGCGAGCACAGACAATCGCAGTCATCGTGACCTAGATTTTCTATTGCCAGGTGTCTCGCTATGTGTTGTGTATCACTGTATACCCCTTCATTAGTAAAGCTGAAATAAGCCCCGGGGTATGCCACCCGCGCAGCATAGAAATATAAACCATGCCAGGCTACAGCGACGTGTGCCGAGAAATCGTCTGCTCCTTTTTGCAGAAACCAGGAAACCATCTCAAAATTAGCTGCATACCAGCTTTGTAGAATAGGATTTAGCCCATGTGCATCAGGGTCATCGATGTTGACAAAGCCGGCTTGCCACAACCTTTCGGCAACACGAGGTGTCATTCTAATCGCGGCATGCATATCTGTCGTGTTGTAGACCGATATATCATCTAACTCCAGAGCTTTAGGTATTTGAGATTCATGTAAAAGCATTGCATGCTTGATTTCTGGCACTATTTCTTCTACCATAGTTCCTTGGACAATGCCAAGATCTAAGATTTCTTACTCTGTTAACGTAGCTCGAGCATGGGATAGCAGGCGCGCATGACGATCAATTAGCGCACAAAAAACAGAGTCCACAACAGTGTCAAACTCTGAGGAGCAAAGCATCAAAGACGCTTGAAGTAGACTTGGACCCCATGGACTATTAGCTGTTGCCAAAGTGCAATCTGCTTGGATCAGTATATTCACAGCTTTTGAAAAGCCTAACGCAACTGCCAGGTATATAGGACGACGATAGTAGTGATCCTCAACATTTACATCTACTCCATTGTCAAGAAGTTTCTCCAGAGCTTGTGGCCATTCAATAGCAAAGTGCAATGCTGTGAGTCCATTTAGCGAAGATGCGTGGTTGATGTTTGCATCTTTTATCGAGCGAAGTAAACCTCTCTCAGAACGCTGTAGGATGACGGAAACGAGATGCTCATGCCCATGACCTGCACTGATTAGATCTCTGATATGTGAACATGGAAGGTATGCTTACGCTCAACTTGCTCTGGAAAGCGACGAAGCTCACTCATTTCATCCTGAAAAGTGTTGAAATAGTAATAGGAGTGTATCCCCTTTATATTGTTGAACGGCATTGTGAATTCAGATCCATTGCTTACCAACTTATCAAACATGATTTGGTTGCGAATCTCTTCAGCTATCGATAAAAGTTTAATAGGCGGAATGAGCATAAAGGAAACATAAATATCAAGTGCAGAACCGTTGATGCGGCGTCTAGTTTTATCCCACCAGTCCCACTTGTCTGAATCGTCGGAATATTCAGAGCTGATCACATTACTATTTACCCCACTGTCCATCATGAATTGTATTAGAGATAGATATTCGTCTCCCGGTGTGCAACCGCTGCGTAGTCTTACCGTCGTTTGGTGACTTTTGTAAACACACAAGATTTCCTAGCTATTTAGCACATATTAACTGGATACAAAGCACAAATGGGACAAGCTTACATGTAGTAAATTATTACCGTTATAATCCTCATCGAACGGAGATGCTTTCTGATTCTGATATAGATTGTGAAGGACTTCTTGGAGACATGGTATGAATACTGAGCTCTGGTCGAAGCCGTTGCACTTCATCTTATGTATCGTATCTTGAACAGCTTGGAAAGCTGGTGATGTCTTTGAGTCGACAATCCTTCTTGTGTTGAATATGAATGGTGCAATTGATAGTGCTCTATTCGTGTTCCAATTCTTGATCTACATGCTTAGATCAATACCCCGAGCGAAAGGCCACTGTGGCAGGTTAAGCCTAACCATGAATTCGTAGTTCTGATTAGAGTTCAAAAATCGTGGGCAGTGCGAATCATGCTCTATTCGAAATGACTGCCTGAGCTGGATTAACTTAATTAATTTCCAGTGACTCGTCTGGTTCCTAGGTCTGCATGTATAAATTCCTGCTAGAGCTTTCGGTCTGGCTCCACTCCCCTGTCGAGGCGACTCCGTATTTGGTTTCCAAGCAGCGTCAAGATACTGAGAGACTTCGATTTGCTGTTGGTCCAGTTTCTCATCTTTGTTTTCATAACTATTTGGGAGAGGGGTGCTTGTAATGAAGGTATGTATCCGTGACCACTGTACTACAGATTAGTTATTGAGGTGTATGGAGTAAATTGAGGGCAATCATACGTTGGCATTCATGTTTTGAACTTCCTGAGTGAGAAGTTGAGTATTGGCACTTATTTCATCAACTTTCGGCAGGATATATTCTGTATCCACCTTAGTGCTGTTTGCAACTAGGTTGATTTTTTGGGACTGCAGGAGTATCTCTTCCGTGTTGACCAAACCAGTGCCTGAAATCCGGTATGTTTGATCTATGTTAGATATTATCTTCTTGCTATTCTCCAAGACTTCTGTTGATTTTTGATAAAGGCGATTCATTTGAGGGTACATCATTTGAATGCATGCTGTACTGTTGGAAGAGTCTTGGCCGATCTTTTGAACCAAAGAGTGTGTTTGTTGGACACCTTGATATGTTTGGTCCACGATTGATTTGATTTCGGCCGAGAGCTTTCTAAATGGTGTGTTAGTCTTTCAATCTTAAGTGTTCTCGATGCCAGATACGTTGGTTTCAAAGCACTTAATACATGGCCTCGACTTTGTGGCGCTTGCAAATCATACCGCCAGACTTGCTTCATACTCCACATGGATTAAGTGTGAATTTATGCTCTTGACATTCTACACTTACAAATTTGTTTCGGTCAGCCACATAGATATAGAAGTTTTGTGTTGCTCGAGGCGGCCACAAACCGCCATAATTTCTTCTTTCTTTTTCGCCATTTGGATACCCTTCCATCCTCGACGCCAAGATCGATCGGTTTTCTGGTTTGTGAGGACATTGTGTAGCCCCTCGAGGTTCCCGATTTGGTCTATGTAGTGAAGTAACAAGATCTCTATCTGATCTACCGCAGTTACTGACTGGAAGGTTGCATGGTGGTTTATGTGAATATTCTCGGCGATATTTAGCTGTTGACGCAAGTCTACTTGAAGGTTTTGGATGATCTGTGGTGCATCGCATATATCGGTACAAAATTGATCTAGTTTCAAATAGGTACGAAGTCCAATGTCAACAAATTGAACGATGGCAGCAGCTATTCCTATGGCCTCAGCCATTCAGTACAGTAAGCCGGAGGGCCAAGTAGAAGTAGGATGTATAATAGTACTAAATAAAAAATGCATCAAGATGAGACATACGAGGGCAGATCATTCTATTTGACTATATCAAGTTGATGAGATTGAAAGTACGATGGAAAGCTCATTGATGAGGCTACGATATATGAGTGTGCCAAGCGTTTTCACATCTCTTTGTATGATATGGCATGATTCGGATGTGCCAGCATCATATTCGACGAATTGTACCACAAGCAAGCAACCGGAGGCTGTGCAGGCCATATCCACACATATGCTGTGGAAACAGATCCTCCATTCATCAGAGAAATTACTTTCTGGTGCATTCCTTTAAGTGACTAGGTGCATATAAGCGGATCACTGCCTAGTCCCACGTTGTATCAACTTTCAATTGTTGTGACTAGCCATAATATAATGCCATCAATTGCTTGATTTAGGATAATCTGTTGACCGAGTGCATTGGTCCTATCACACACACCAACGGTCTCTGCTGTAAAACGTAAATGCACGAAGATCAATCGTGGTAGGCTAAAGCACCGCCTCCGGTATCCGTGGCTGGCTATATTGTGGTAATAAGGCTCTGTATAAGTAATTTTTTTTGTTCGAATATCAAGCATGTCGAAAAACAGATGCACCAGCAGGCTGCACAGCCACGTACTTGTGTACGACAGGATCGTGCAACTGAAGAATGAATTCTTCCATCCCAAAATTGACAAGAGGTTTGTGCTTCTAGAGCACACTGCAAGGATAGAGAAGGATTACACGTCATTTCAGGTTCAGCTAATTGTCTGGAAGCATTCCCTTTGGGATAATTGGCTATAATACCCAAGTATGGCCAATTAGCTGCATATAGTTGAAAAGTCATCAATTGTGTAAAGCAAAGTCAGATTGGTAGTCCGAAATGAAGGGTGAAGATTCACAGCCTTCATATTCCTGTCGTATATCCTTATAGAGCTTCATTATCGGTGAGTTAACGCTTCGTGCCACTCGTCGAGTTGTTGAGTGTCTCACTTTGAGAAGAAGGTTATTCAGAACCAGTGTTGGATGATTTCATGAAAGTCCCAGTTTTAAACCCCGTTTTCTTAGATTGAACACTGGTTTCTAATTGTATAAGCGATGCGTAAGATTCAAGTTGTATACATTGAATGAAAAACACTAGCCGGGTAATTTCAGCCACAATATATTCAAGGCTTCTGCAACATATATCCAGCATGGACGACATATGTCTTTGGCAGATCCACTGCTTTTAGCTAAATCATGTGTAGCCGCAAATTGTCGACCATGGCTTTTCGTGTCATCTGCGTATATTTATTTGACAGACAGAGTTTGTTCTACTCTAGCCGCAGCGACGATCCGCCCTTGCATACCAAAACATACAATCCCCTCTACCCCGCACTTATCATGATGTCAACATTGAACGATCGAATTTCAGAGCCAAGATTTAGAAGCGCCTTCTCCCCCATAAAGTATCGTGATTGATTATGTGTCGCCGTTGTCCAGTAGGCTTTTGCAGCTTGTTTGACGATCCTTCCATACGAACAACCCCAGGTTCTGAGGCTGGTGTAATTTACTGCGAAAAGTAAGAAGGCTTAACAAATTTGCCCGTTTATGTTTCACTTATGCATAGTGTTACACAAAGAACATATGTTGGTGCCTAGAAAAAGTACGTACCTGCAGCCTCTTACGCCAAGTCGGACCAAAACAGGACAGATCTTACATCTTTTAGTCGCAGCTTCGACGTCAATCTCATACACTTTTCAACCTCATTAATCTGTCAGTCGTTGCCGCTAAGCAGATGGTTGGGTTTGAATCAGCTGGAAATTTTTTAAAAATGTGAGAAGTGATCAACCCTGGATCTTGGGAATATGTGCTAACATGCGGAGTTTTCGCTCGCAACTCTCATAGGAAAGAGTCCCAAAGTCTCTCTTATGTGATATTGTGTACTCGATAACTCGATATTGATCGCATATGAAGCAGAATTTCATTCTCTAATCATAAGCGGAAGCTTGTCGTTAAAAGAACAATATTATCAAATATATAATCCGGTGTGAGGGCGTCAAACTTTTTAGTGGCTAAGAATCTCGTTGAATCTTGCACTACAATATCAAGAAGCCAAGACGGCTTGAGACTTCGTTTCCGTCATTGAAAAGGGAGAGAGCGGGGCTCCAGCATTTGAAAAGCCTCGAGAGAGGGAAGAAGGATCTGCATGCAGGTGATAGACCTGATTCTTTACGCTCAAGTTCCGCAATTTTGATCAGTAGACTCAACTACAGAGTATCAAGAACGCGGCAGAACTTGCCGTCGGCAGGTAAACTACACCTTTTGACAGAAAAATGCTGTGTTCTGGCTTTCACGCGCTGGCCACAATGCTCCGAGGAGATTATCTGCTTGGAAGTTCTAGATACGTTGAACAAAGACTCAATACCTATATAAGCGTCCCTTCTCACAAAAAAGCCTGATTTTCGAGTATAACCCTAACAAAACATTGCAGACTCAACTCCAAACTACTCAAACATAAAAGCTTCATCATGCAGTTCAAGCTTACATCACTCCTCCTTCTCCTGCCCCTTTCCCTTGCCCTGCCCGAGCCGATTGCGGAGCCAGTTCCAGAGGCTGGTTTCAAAGAAGGAAGCGCCATTACACCCCGTGATGGGCCTGATACACTCATAGCACGCGCTTGCTCGTACACCACTGGTTGTACATCCCAAAGCGGAGCCAGTGCTGGAAAATATTGCGGTTTTTGTACCCAAGTACGCGGAACATATCATGTCGGTGATATCTATCAGTGAGTAGTTTTTCTTTCCATTTGCCCTTTTAGTACCGGGGCTGCATATTCAAATCTTTCTTTCGTCGCACTAAGTGATCCGCAAATGACATACTTGCTAAGTTCAGCTTTTAGAGTCAATGGTGGATCTGGGTCATCGAGCTGCTGCAGTTATGGAGCAAGTTCAGCATGTTCTGCACGTTGGCCAGCTGTCAGCCCAAAGTAAGTGTACTCAAGTAAGGATACATACCAAGCTGACAATTCTAGTGTTCTTGTCAAATGCGCCAACAATGGTAGAGGATACTAGCTGGGTTGAGGCCGTAGATTAGCTGGAAAGCTCGCTCTTTTTCCTGATCTAAATTGCCAAGTATGGGCTGCCGAGCAAAGTTGAAGGGTTTGCTTTATCCACAGTCTTTTCCTGTGGAACGTGCGGATGGACGTTACGAATTTGTGTATTCCTTGCCTTTAATTCAATGCCATTCTTTCGATATCATGTAGCTATAGCCAATAAAACAGAATCCAATTAACTACCCAAGTTTACGGAGTCGTCTCCGACCATTGCCAATCTCAGTTTGTACTTCAAGCTGAAGGCCACAGCTAATCGAGGCGAGGAATCTTTTTCTTTTTGTTTTGAAAAATGGCAACTCGATAGCCATTGTTCCTGAATGTGCTTGGATTGAACCACATATTTCCTGGTTCATTCCTTCAGGGCTTTAACAAAACTCTATCAAATTCAAGAACACGCTTGTGGGGTTGCTCTTGATGTGTTGAGTTGTTAAGACAAACGAGAGAAAGGGGAGGGGCGTATGAAAAGTGGAGCAATTGGTCATCGATATCAAAGGTGGGTCGTCAGCCTTGCATTGAAGGCTGCCGAGCCCGGCTTCAAAATATATTTCTAATCCCTCCAAGATTTATGACTCTTTATAATTAAGCAACAACAACATATCACAATGCCTTCTCGTACAGATTCCCCGTTCAATTTGCAGACATGTGCTCGACCTAATATTCTTGCATTGGAGCCATATCGCTGTGCACGAGAGTCAGTGCTCTACAATTCCATCTCTAATGTCTGTTTACTGACTCATATTCACATCTAGTGATTATAAAGATGACGGAACAAATATCCTTCTCGACGCCAATGAGAATGCTTACGGCCCATCTCTTCCAGACAGCGTCACTTCAAACCAATCCCTCAATTTCCTTGGGCTAAACCGCTATCCTGATCCTCACCAACACCCTCTCAAATCTCTCTTGTGCAATTTGCGCAACACCCACCATCATACCGATCTGCCTCTCCACCCTCTCAACCTCTTCCTCGGCGTTGGTTCCGATGAAGCAATTGATGCTCTTCTCCGCTGCTTCTGCACACCCTCAGTCGATTCCATCCTCGTATGCCCGCCAACTTATGGCATGTATAGTGTGTCTGCGCATGTCAACGATGTAGCTCTCGTTAAAGTTCCATTATTACCAGCTCCTGAATTTAGTCTCGATGTTCCAGCTATTCTTGACACATTGTCGAAACCGCAACCAAAGCCCATCAAGCTCATCTACATCTGTTCGCCTGGAAACCCTACTGGATCATTAATTCCAAAAGAACAGATTGAGCAAATACTCTTACACAAGACGTGGAATGGTATCGTGGTGGTCGATGAAGCATATATAGATTTTTCGCCTGAAGGATCATCACTTGCAGAATGGGTGAACGAGTGGCCAAATTTAGTGGTGTTGCAGACGCTGAGTAAGGCGTTTGGCTTAGCTGGTATCAGACTTGGTGCCGCGTTTGCTAGTGTTGAAGTCGCGGCATTGCTGAACAACTTGAAGGCACCATACAATATTAGTTCACCTACAGAGGCTCTTGCTTCTCAGGCTTTGAAGGAAGACGGATTGTCAGTTATGACGGCACACAAAGAGAAGATTGTGGAGCAAAGACAGAGATTACTAAATGAATTGCCAAAGGTCAAGGGTGTAGGGCGATTCAGAGGTGGCGTAGCGAGTAATTTCTTGCTTGTGGAGATTTTGAGTGAGAATGGGCAGCCTGATAACGAGGTTGCAAGAAAGGTGTATGAAAGCTTGGCAGAGAACAGGGGAGTCGTGGTTAGATTCAGAGGAAAGGAACATGGCTGCCTCGGTTGTGTGAGAATAACCGTTGGAACGGATGATGAGGTAACGAGGTTTTTGGGACAAATTGGCGGGGTTATTGAAGAGGTTTGGAAGGGTGAGGGAGCAAAGGTAGTAAGTGCTGAAGCAGAGCAAAAGAAGGAAGTGGCAGCTAACAATATCTTGTCATAAAAAGACATAGACATGTAGAAATGATATAGATACCATATACTGTTTTGAATCTTCAACATCTTACAACACACAAATTCTCCAGACTGACAATCCTGTGACGTTAAAGTAAATTGCACAAATGTCTAGGTCAGTGTAGCCATATTGCGTCCAGGCTTTAAGACAAATCTCGCATGTGAAGATACCCATTTCCGCGATATCTTGGTTGGAACATTTCAATCCGGGCGTAATTGCACATCTCAACCATACATGATTCCAGATTCATACTAATGATACCCTCTCAGGGGTTCCAAGTATTTAGCGGGGGGCAAGCAGCACTTTGAGCTTTCTGAAGCTCAAGTTTCTGAGGCTACTTGACGTTATTGAGCTTCTGCTCTTCAGGAATAGCACGAGAAAAGTTTGGATTCGAATTTTGCAGTTGATTGTGGGATAGTTGGCATTCGAATTACTGCTTCCATCTTCTACTAGCCTTTGAATTGCAGAGAAGCTACAAAATCGTATGGAATCTAGCCGGCCCATGCCCTTGCTCCCCTAATATCTGCATATCATACAAAGACGGGTCAATTTCAACGCACCTGATGCAAAAGAACCCTGGTATAGAACGTTTTTACTATATCATTAGGTCATCCTAGCAAAGCTAAAATGCAGATCTAGACACTCCTAGTATTATGTTGACGTCGCATAACTGCAAACGACAAATGAAAATATGAAAACTGCTTCTCTTAACTGATATCCCATCCACATAGAAATGGCCCCTTCATACATTATTAATCCTCCTGACGTCTGATCTGAAATTGGAAAACTCAGAAACTCTGCTCCTGTCAGATCACCAATCAAGTAACCCTCCATATCATTTCCTAGAGACAAAGTGAAGCGAACAAGGGAAAACAAAGAACAGATATGACCACCAAATTGTGGGTATGTCGCATACTAGTATACACGCCAGGAAAACTCCAGTAATATACTATAGCATACTTCTTTTCGTATCCAACCTTAGATATCTTGGTGTTTCCAAGAACCCTAGGATAGATACTAGATCACAAGAAAGGACGGCTCAACATATAGTCAATGCCAAGCCACTTCTCATGGTTAACTCCATACTCTCCCTCACAATACTCAGCAACGAATGTATAATAGACCTCTTCGTCTGAGATTAGCTCATCCAGCTCATTCTCGGCGAGACCCCATTCTTCTTCCAGCAAATCATCTTCGACTAACTTAGGTATATCGTCATCGGCATCAACGTCACCCAGTTGAACAGCGATCTTAGCTGGCTTTGGGCGGTACTCCTCGCATGGGGGGTGTTGATAAGTCACACCTGGTATTTGAGGGAAGTTGTTACACCCGCAACGTTGATACTGACCCATGTGTGATAGTTTACCATCACGAGCTGCTCCCACAACCGAAACGGAAGGGACTCTCCAAGTGCAAGTCAAGTCCCACTTCACGTCTGTAAAACCTCTGACGATTTCGTGAGCTCCGCAGAAGGCGCAGAAAACTGGAGGATGAAGACGGATATTTGCGGGAATGTCATGAAGTGTAATTTCCCCTTTCTGATAGGGGTTAATATCTTCGACAACCACGTATAGTCTCTTCAAGGAACTGAATCTGGCGAGTACATTTGATGTAGCGTGACAGAAAAATTCCATGCTGTTGGTCGAAAATCTCTCGGGTACGTCAAAATAGATTGAGTTGACAGCTACTCTTGTAATCGATTTCAAATCCTGTCTTCCTATTCCCATCTTACCTAGCGGACCAATGCTAACATGTTCAAACCAACCGTTCTCCTCATATTTATAGCCCGTAAGCCAGTCAGAGAAGTACACAACATCGATATCATATCTGATGTAAATATTCGCCGGGTAGGATGGTGTTGGAAAGCACAGGTTGTAGACTTTCTGTGCAAACGATCTGGCTTCTTTATTCTAAAGAGTTGACTTGTTAGCAACATTACTATCATGATATTACAGGAAATGAGCAGGGTATTCAATAGTCCAGATGACAGTCCAACAATCAAAAAGTTTCAAACATTGATTCCCTTTGAAATATCTAGCTTGGCTCAGGCAACGAAATGAATTTGATTGTTAGATCATTTTTTAGTGATGGGTTTGTGAATTGAAGAGTACATATTCGTAATCTCAGAATTAGAATCCTGAATTGAGCTGCAGTCCAGACTATTGGAACACTGGATTAAGTATCGCGACGAGGACTGTTCCGGATGATAAAACACAGGATATGAAAACAGATCAAACTTACTGTGTGCAATAGAGAGGGCGGTTTAGAATGGAACGATGAGTACTTGTCCTGGTCTGGGTCGTAAACTACATCAATGATTCGAGCACCAGGTAAGGTCAATTTCCAGATCATTTCGCGTAACTCAAAGGATAGCTCCTGAAACTTCGGAAATGTGCTAGGAATTACTGGTAGGGTCGCATTTGTTGATCCAGGTTGCATAATTCCTTGAGATGAAGAAGAACTCATTGCCGCCTATGTAGAGCAAGATGAGGACCAAGATTGATGTGTTGAAGAGAAGAAAGTATTTGTCTGGTTGTAGTTGTAAAAGTGGTCGTAATATCCACGATCTACAATGAGAAGGGTATCAGTAGATATTGCTAGCAAATGAGATGGTATTTCGAACCTTTACTCGCAGAGAGGAATGACAAAAAGACACCAGCAGTACTGTAGTCTCGGATGAGATATTCTCAGTCTCATGTGTGAGATAATAGCTCAGACGTTGTTTATCTGAGAAGAAGGTTGCAATATGCTTCAAGTGGTGTAACTAAGGAGGACTGACGTTGAACCTTCTTTATCATGTATAGAATAAGATAGATTGCTTCTTTGTACTCTTGGTACAATATGTCCAATTACAATATGATATTCTTCAGATGAAACATAAAAGTCTCAAGCTAAAGTCTGAGATGATATTTTGACTAGGAGATGGTTTTCAACTGGTTGTTCTCCAAACCTTTTTGTTTATCGGGAGAATCCGATAAGGTGATCAAGTCAACCTCGAACACATAAACAATCCCCAATCAAAGTATATGGACTCGAGGAGAGAAGGTGCATTAGGTCCGTGCGGCATCAAATAACAAACAACAACTTCCTTTTCCTAAAGACCTTCAACTTCAATCCACTTTTACCTTTTTCGATTATCAACTTCTACATCTCGAGATGGTTTCTAGAAAGGAAAGTCGGCATGAAAGTGGCCATAAAAGTGCGTGGGAGGAAGAAGCTTTGTTAGAGCTTCTCTTTAGAGCCCCAAATTTAATAACTGATGATGATCTACTAAACATATCTTTGAGCAACTTAGCTAAAAATTTGAACGATGAATCACCAGCTTCTGTGATCATGAGGATCTATTGTTGGTGGCTCGAAGTCCAGCGTCGAAGCCCATTACAACTATTTAAAGCTTGGCCAAACACGATCAAACAGTGGGTGGAATCATTGGAGCACCGTGGAGTTGACAAGGAAGCAGTAATCGCACACGTTATAGATTGGAAGAAAGCCAATGCTCTTTCCACGCCCAATGGCCCGAAAGGACGGATTGAGGAAAAGCACCTTCCTTCCGTTGATGAGATTGAAAAGGTGTTTGGTGAAAAACGCGGCTTAAACAAAGATAAACTTTCGGAAAAAGGATACTCTGACAGAGGTGAGTATCGATCGGGCAAGCCCTCAAGTAAATCAGATTTCGGAGATAGTTGTTCAGAGTATTTCCCACCGAGTTATATCTGCAATCGATGCGGGAAGAATGGTATGAGCCCCTTTCGAGATACACTCTGATCATAAATGTCTTCATCTCTATCACGGAAATCGCATACTAAAGCAATTAATGACCACTAACATTGAATAGGCCACTTGGTCAAACAATGTCCAACAAATATGGTGGATAATCATTATCAAAGTACAATGCGTAAGATTGCTGATAGATTTTTAGGATCCTACTTTTGACAAAAAGCCACCGGGGTCATATAAATGCTCGATTTGTAACAAATTCGGAAAGCACTGGTATTCCCTATGCCCAGAGAACACAAGAAAAGACTCGATCACCCAAAAACGTCTGGTTTCCGGGATGAAAGCCAAAACCCAACAAAGAACCTTGGATAATAGAGATGACTGCAATACGAAACGAGAGGGAATGTCAACATTAAACAATTTCAGAATCAAAGGCGCGGAGCGGGATTCGAGGCATTGGCGAGGTGGAGACTTGGAGAGATTTGAAAAATCAGGTTCTTCTCAACCAGAACAGGCAATGGCTTTGGATCACGATATCGACAGAGAGCCAGGTTTGCCAACTCGTAACAGCATGCTTGAGCAACTTGCCGATATCGAGGAACGCATACACAGAGCCTCCGTGGCCATGGCAGAAGATACCGGGATGTCAATGGAAGGCGTAGCAAGAGTGACCGGTGTGTCGATCTCCAATGTGGCTTCTACCATCATGGCAGCTAATCGCAAGCGTGCTCGCTCCATGGAAATGAATGATATTGGTTACAAGGAGCATCAACGTATCATCAGGCAAAAAACTGGATATGATGATAGAGAAGAGCTAATGCAGGGTGCTGATGACACAAGACCCCTACATTTAGACGCTGAAAGACACGACGCAGATGCAAGGGGGATTCTCAAGGAAACGGATCCCTACACCACAGAATTTGAGTTAAGCCAAAGACTTCCAATCAGAAAGTCGACAAATTCAAACGAACATTCTGTGCAAAGCCCACTCTCTGATATGAACATGCGCCCACGAGAGGATTCGCCTATGGATACTTCTAGCGAAGACGATATCCGAACTCCTATGGATGACATGGAAACAGGGTGTGACTCGCCACGAGTTCGTTCAGAGACACCAGAGAAAATCTATTCCGATTTTGTTAAGAGCTTGATTGCGAATCGAACAGAAGGTCAAATTGTAAACCTGAGAAGAAGACGTCGTACGGCGGTAGAGTTATGGGATGATGATGACCAACGTCGCATGGAGCAGTTGGATGGTTCAACAACGTAAGTTGCATACCTGTTTTCCAAACGAGAGTGTGAGATATCTGTATTAACAATCATCAGACCCCCGCAAAGCTCTTCTCCATTGTCTTCCGCTTCATCAATGAACTCAAGTCATACACTCGATCATTCACCAGGCCGAGTTTCAAGTGAGATTCCTTACTTCATTCTTGAAAACAACGTCAGCCTCCGCAGGCTCCGATATTGAAATTTAAGAGTAAAGATTTGGGGACCATGGATATGTTGATGACGGTAACACCTCGACGAATGCTGCGGGCGACCAATTGTTGTAACGATAGCTGTTTTTATATGAAGGTAGTTTTGAAAATGTATACTACGGCGGATGTTTAAAATAACATAAGCAGCTACTTCAAAATCTGGGCTGTTTGTTGCACAGACTTTGACAATCATTTTGCTTCTAAAGTAGCTCTTTGACATTGCTGTTGTATGAAAGTTGGTAATTAGGAGATATGGTACACTGAGTGATAGGTGACAAGAGAAGAGCGATTTAGCTTGCTATTTGTGCAAGGAGAGAAACATATGAATCACAGTACCTCAATAATGGTGCCACTCGCGTGACAAATCTAGGTTTTGACGATAACTTCGCCTTGCGCCAGTTTCTATGCCTGCTGTTGAACTCCTAAACTCCTAGCTTTCCCTTTGGTATCGACTGCTACTAGCTGCTTACTGTCATTACTGTTGGCTAAATTTAGTAGACCAGCCTTTTGTGTTTCCGCAATCATTCCAATTTATCCAGATGTTCCAACCTCGTCAAAACAACTTGTTTACTCGTCTCCTCAATTTCCCCAGCCAAAAATACTTCATCTAATATGGCGTACACCTATCATCGCGAAAATCAGCACCATTCCATTCCCCTTTCATCTCCTCCTTGCACTCTCTAATCCGAAAGAATTCCCTCGGAGGGGAAACATACCTTATAAAAATTAAAGACCAAATCCAATTCACACACATTCCCAAAAAAGCTATCCAGCACCTCGACAAAAAAATGTATAGCCTCTAGATACGCCAACTCATTATCGTTCGCATCGACGCACGCGCAGAAGAACAGTCCCGCATAGCGACGATACACAATTTTATTATTGCGAAACTCGACGAAATTCGATTGGTATTTTTGATCGCGGGGCGCGACGAGTCGATGCACCTGGTGCGTTGTTAGACTGATGTTGGGAAATAGGGGGGAGAATGAATGTACTTCGCCCTTGAGCTTGATCTTCTCTTCATCGTTGTACGGAGCGTACCATTTCGCGAGCCGTGTTTTACCTCTGTGTGTAATGGAATAATTGGTTAGAGGTGGACGGGGAGAGAATTGGGTACTGGGAGATGGGAAGTACTTACTGGCGGTTTTGTATTAGGATGAAGGAGAGAACCATTGTGTAGATGGTTATGGAGCTTGGAAGGGGAGATGGTGTTGAGGTGAGGTTATGGGAGGTCCGGATATTACGGTGGCCGAGATGTGATCGTGGGGCGGTTTTAGTGTAGCTTGGGAGTCAAACGAGATATACAATACCTAGGTAGTTTACGAACGTCACTAGAAATGCGTTCTACAATGGTTTTCCACTCGATCTAGGTCAAAGACACAGTATGGATCATTCATGAATAATATTGTACTTGCAACATGTTACGATCTCAAATGATCGATATTCAATCTCCATTTCAAACCATTGGTTGGGAATGAATATACAGCCCCTTTTTGATCATTTTTGAGTTGGATTCATTGCGGACAGGTTTTCAAAACAGTTGTGATATTGACTTTTGGACTTATATATTTATCTTTCCTTATACTTTGCATACTTATGTTTATCGAACTAAGCTATTCACTGAAACATTCAAAATGATAAGTGTTGCTTCAGAAAAGAGTTTCAAACAATTTGCTCCAACCATAGCGGGTTAGTTGAACTACATGGCGTTGAGTAGACGCTAAATGTTGCTGGATTATGACGGCTTTCGTTCTCTCATAAATTTCGTTGTTACTCCGGCTATTCCGTTCTAAATAATTGGAGGAAGAAAGTAGCTTTTCTCTAACGACAGAGATATCCCGTCGCAAGTTGCCCGAGCCTGGCATGGGCATGGCTCTCTCTCTCTCACCCTCACACATAATTCCGGGTCTCTACTCCAAGCTCGCAAGTGTTCTCGCAAGTTTCTGGCTTTCTGAGCTTTTGCATGGCATTACCGCGAGGTGATTCATACTCCAAGCTCTGCCACTCTCATCGTTGTAAATCTTATCAAAGTCTATTGCGTCGTCAGACTCTCAGGAAATCCATTTTTTTTGCGGTTTTCAGGCACTTTGAAGCACAAAGCCTATGTAGCTCAAAGCCCGATGAAACACTGTTAATAATTGTGCTCAGCTTTTGCAGAGCGCGCTTGATGGCAGCCGCTTGGATGATATGCCTCTCCTCATCTAGAAGTGTATTGTAAATTTCTGGAAATCTGTCTCACTCTTGCTGACCAAGACAATCCAGCGGCTCAATGGGAGCTTTAAACATATTTCTCTAGCAAAATGTGATCCTACTAATATTCCCAGAAGAATTCAACCTTCGCTAATCTCTTGCTCGTTTCCAATCAAAACCTCTCTTCTTTTCAACCATGCATGTAACATTCGTACCTCTAGACTTTCTAATATAAACCTACGAGTTCCACTATGAGGACAGGAAAGCTCTTTGAGAAGTTGTGTAGTAATCCCAGATCGTCGTTTGCTTCCTTAGCGATAGTGTCAGTTATGAATTAGATTTTAATACCAAGCTCTCTAGAATTCTTCCTTTGGATATTTTGGACGTTCCCATCGTCCACACACGTATCAGCTCACTCACTATAGCTCTCAGTGTTCTTGTCCGTGGTTCACCAAAAATAACCAGTAATCAATGGTGCTGCACAAGATTTTAAAGAATTTCTTTTAATGCAAATTGTCCAATTATGCCCTAGGCCATTATAACCAACGATCCCAGCGATCCCCAAATACAATAAATACCCAAGATATCCCGCAGAACAAAACAACAAGCAAGCCACTCCTTACACAATCATTGTCACAAACCCTTCCCCTCTTTTCCCTCTCAGATACTCACCCCTCAAACATCCCACCAGCTCGCATAAAATCCAAGCCCGTAAAATCATTCACCCTCTCCCCTCCAATTACCTACCCACCCCACAAACATGATCTCACCTTCTCTCTTCCACCCTTCCGCCCTTCCACGCATATGCTCAAAGCCCATACCGTACACTCATTTACCATCATAGGTAGCTACCAGATTAAGTATACATAGACGGTATGTATATATATATATATACATACCATCACCATCACCATCACCAACTTCAACATCAACCCCAATTCCCTAGTCTAAACACACACAGCAACCTGAACCTCCTAACTACTAACTACCAACCCTCCACATCAATCCATCATGACGTCATCTCATCTTCACAAGATCACTACTGGTGCAAGGGTATTCTCACCTAGATTTTCTTGTCTGTGTACACACACACATACACACAAATACCTAGCTATTTTCCTCTAGAGACTCATTACGAAATCAAATAGTCCATTGTGATAATATAATGAACACATAATATACCTACACATCCAGCTACCTATCCACCTACCTATCCAGAATCACCCCCTCAACAATCAGCAATCCACCCCATCCCCATCCCCATTCCTATCCACACATCCTAAAATCCATAAACAAACTCAACAAGTTCATCATATCGTCATACCCTCATAACCTCCATACCGTCCACATATCACATATCGCACATCACCCATCACCCATCACACATCCGAAAACTCCACTCCCAAGAGAAGCAATCCAAACCACTCATTCCATTCTATTAAACTTCAACAAGTCTCCAACCAAATAATCACCCTCATCACCCTTATCACCCTCATCAACCCCATCAACCTCATCACCCTCATCAACCTCTCATAAACTAAACTAAACACTTATCAACCATCCCAATATGTAATACCCCCC
>PQXJ01000610.1:0-18004 GCA_004786225.1 Botryotinia narcissicola | reverse complement strand
ATAACGTGGTTTATCAGTGAGTGGGTCATATCAGTGAATGGGTCACTTTCACCTCAATTCATTCTTTCAAACCCATATTATTCAATAACAATTGAATTAATTGATTAAAATTATTTAGAATCTAATAATCTAGAATTTATTATATTATTTTGATAGGTTCTTGTATTGTAACCTATCTTTCCATATTTATTACAATATTGAATAGAAAATGTTTCTTTATTGAATTTATTTTCTTTTTAATGTTTATTGTGTTGAATCTAAATATTAATCTTTTATTGAAATAATATATTAAGAGTTTCTTGTCTAGTGAATACTCCTCCTTAACATAATTGGGTTTTTTTCGCACATCGACGTTTGCTTAATACCTCATTTGCCTTTCGAAGTGTACGAATCTCTGCATTCAAAAGTGTGTTTTCATAAACTAATTTTTCTATACCCTTAACTAGAGTTAATATAATCTCAAATATAGATATAGGGGAGCTTAATTGATAATAAGTTATTCGAAATTTAATTAATATTAATTAAGAAAAAGCTTTAATTGGATTATAAGGGGTTTAAGAGTGTCATTGATTTAGATCAAAAGAGAAAAGGGTAGATATACAAATTCGAATATTTAATTTTGAGAATACAGTTTCAGGATTAAATGATATTAAACCTATTTCTCAGAATCCTGTTTTTATATTTTAAGAGGTGATTGATTTTTTGTATATAGTTTTAAAAGCTATAAAGAATTTAATCTTTGAAATATAATTGATATATGCCTTAATAAATCCATCAATTTAATCACCATATAAATGTTTTAGATTGCTAAAACAGCCAATATCGAGTAGTTTAGTTAAATAACTTGAATGCAATAATAAATATAAATATATAATATTATTCTCTTTACAGTATACTTGAAAAGCTACTGATTTGTAGCTTTTATGCCTATTTAGTATTAGTATTCGATATTTGCTTTCTTTTCGATTCTTAGTATGCCTATCGAAGTATTTTAACCATTCTAAACCTGTCTCATTATTTGTCCACCTATTAGATATAGGTTTAATAGCCTATTTCATAGAAAGATTGATTTCAGTATATTAATTGGAGAAATAGATTTATTCTTAAATCATTAGAAATAGGGGAATAGTTTCACCCTCTTTATTTCCGCATATTATTGCTATAGCCCATTCTCGATTGCTTAGTTGTATTGATTTGCTTCTGCTGTATCTCTCAATATTAGTAACAACTATTGCTATACATATAATCCCTATCATAAAATCTATTTCATCAAAATTATAGAAATCTCCATCTAAAATGCTATATTTCGCTTATATATTCACAATTAATCTAAACCATTCTTTAAAAAGCTTAGAATTTTTATAAAGAATTCTTTAAAAGTTATAAATACAATTAAAATATATCTTTAATTCGATTCAATATTTTATAAATTGATATATTCAAAGCTTTTTAATATATTTTATACCCCTCGATTCAAGAATATGATTTATTATATTTTCTACGTTCTTAAGTTTAAATGGAAAACCTCTCAAATCTATATCGATTATATATTCAGAAATATTATTCTCTTCTATTTTTAAAAGATTATAAGATTTAGTTTGATATTTGGAGCAATGGGTAAAACCTTTTATTTTATATTATAATATTATATTCAGAATATTATATAACTTTATAGCTTTTCGAATACTCATTTTTTTATTTTTTTGAATAACTTTGATAACAAGGAGTATACAAGTTTCTTGATTATTCGAATTCATTGTAAGTTGTTGATAAAATGTATATTAAAAGAGAAGATAATGAATTAAGATGAAAGTGATTTATTTATTGATATGACTCACTCACTGATAAACCACGTTATTATTAATTCATATATAGCTTGATTAGTAAGATATTAATAAGTGATTTATTATACTTATTACAGAATCTCACATACACGATCTGGTGAAAAGATCAATTCTGTTTGTGGCTCATATGTATACGCAATAGCTAAAAGGTATTGAAGTTTTAGGAATTGAAAGCCGTTGAACGAGTTACCTACGTGAACGTGTAAACCTGCGGTCTCATCAACACATACCCTATAGTTTCCTCTTACCGTCCTCAAAACTTCTCTGATTGCATTCCGAGCAGGTTCAGTGTAATAATAGGGAGGAGAAGTTATCTCCATTCCATTTCTATGGTAGATTTTGCTCTTATTTTCAGCAGGTCTGAGAGTGTCATCGCCAACAGTTGTATCTTCTTTTAAAATCCAACATGTTATGGACTCCTCATCTGTCATATTATTATTCGTAATGACTGCTGGTATACCAATTGCCGTCAACTTCTTGAGGATATCGCGATTGATAGCTTCTTTATCAGGGAATTTCTTGCCATCAACCTCGCGAGGATCTTTAGGATGGGGATCAGGCTTATCTGCATCCACTGTAGCGAAGATTAATTCGAGTTCGAGTCCGAATGTAAGATCATTCTCGCCCTTCACTGGGGCAGGGTCTGGAATATTTTCTTGTGACATTGTGTCTGAAATAGATGTTAATCTATTGGTTGCTATGTTTAGGGCTGATTAGAAACAGGCATGAGGTTGGTGAATCTACTTCCGCAACTCAACGAGCATTTAAGTAAATTAACAAAGGCATTGTTCTGTGGTAATTCTGCAATTCGAAGGGGATTGGAGATTTGTCATTGATTTATGTAATTCTTTGTTCTCAAATAAAGGAACTACTACAAAACATTGGTTTAATTTTACTACAGCCCCCTACTGCCAAAACAACACATTATTTACAATGGTGATAATACGCTCGCTCTGAGAAGAAGAAGAAGGATACAAAATTCTTCACTTATATACCAGAGTCAGGCCGAATTACATTATCAGCTGAAGCATGGGAATTCCAAGCAGCACACGTTAAATTCAATAAGTCGCCGTCCAACAGATCAACTAGCTCACTTTATCTTTCCAGAATTTGGACTACCAATCCTTCTGAAGTATGCCAAGTAATATGACAATGCATGATCCAGGCCTGAATGCTGAGGAATCATATTAGTTTTCTGAATTTTTAAAGAAGATTCTACTCATATGAACTTTTAAACTTACTCCCGGATTATCCATGTAAAAAGCAATCACTACCCACCCATCTTGACCCTTGCAAAAGTACCACATCTCTTTGTGGTGCGTTAGCTAATGTCAAATTGGATGTTGTCGAATCGTAAGTTCCAGTACCTTGACCAAAACCCCAAAGATCTTGTCCATATAGGTGCATAGGGTGTGATTGAGCATTGGTTGTTTCAATTATTCAATAAACCCAAACGTTAGCTTCTGGTAACTAATGAACTTCTTGTTCTGGTGCCCATGTATCATTCATTGCCTTCATAAGACCGTAATAATGTCGGATAGTTCCACTGATTGAGGAAAGAATGTTTTCACATTTGCCAAATCACACCACTGGTTTTGTTGATGACAACCGAAAATTCATGTTCTTCTGTTGGAGAGTCTGATGCGATATGAAATAAGAGAACTCATGAGTTCATTCTCACAAAGTTCGTCAGTTGAAGCGTTTGCCCACCGGACAGAGGTTGTATTATCGATGGAAGTTTTGGCATATCTGATAATACTATAAATTCTATCTTTATTGACGTTCTTACTACAGACAGTTGGAGGAACTGCCGTTGTGTAATAACTATCAACTGCCGCATTCGCAGTAATAATGATATCATATCTTTGTCCCATATCGATGGCAATGGCATCAGAAATACATGGTACAATTGGAACAAAATTGCTGCAATCACCTCCATGGTATGATTGTCGATGCTAAATTTGAAATGCGTGTCAGCTGCATTATTGACAGGCCGAATTCCATATCGAGTTCCACTCTTGAAAGTTGTTTCGAAACGCGAACCAAGAATGATGCCAGAATTATTGTAGGTATTTGTACCATGGATGAGTCCGTTGTCGAGTGTTGGAGGTGCACTTGGCGCTGCAACAGCCTCAACTTTTGCTGTTAAATGTGCCAAGATCAATGTGTTGAAGAGACAGGGATTGATATTCGCTGCCTTCATTTCGATTTATAGGAGATAATGCCAGCCTCTGTTTTTATGCTAACATGAATGACATAAATGTACCTTCATAGCATGATTTCAAATTGAAACTGAAACAGCTTTGACATGGTCATGGGCTCAAACAAAGACCGTCAATCAGGTTATCTTGACCTATGCACTTTTTGGCAACTGAGAGTAGGCCCCCACGTTGACTGCTGAGTCCGGATAGAGCCCAGCCAAGTCATTCATGGGACAGAAATTACGAAGTCATTATGACCCCCTTTGTAAACGCATTGGAATCTTAATTAAGATAAGTTCTAATTCATCATTTTAGCTGAACATAGCAAAGTGCTCATCGGATAGTCTAAAAGCCTCGCAGAAGTTGGGTCTCTCATCATTGAGTCTTCTGATTCGGTCAGCAACCCAGGACCATAAGCCTTGACCCCATTAATTCGATCTACACCGCTTTCTAGATTTTTCGAATACTCTACTGCTGTCAGGAGATATAGGGTGTTCTGGCCAAAATTTACGAGGAGAGTGGGAAGTATCTCCCTAAAAGTAGTATTTAAGCTTGTTTGACGATTCACTACTATATCTTCGTACCCGTCTCCTAATTTTTTACGTAGGTGAAGCTTTGCTATAAGAGACTGAATGCTCTTTGTATATTATTTCATATCAACTTCGGCACCAAGAGTTGCTGCAGGTACAAAAGCTTCTCTATTATGACTGTATGTATGAATTAACAAAAAACTATTTAAGTCTGAATCGATTATAAACTTCAACGGATTGTTAGACTTATAGGATCTAGCATAATGAATAAGTTGCTCAAGACCTACTAGATCGTGTCTTATTGATGAGTACTTTTGTGATCACACAATCAACATTCTCATGTATAGAATTTGAAGACAAAGTTGAATCAGTCGTTTGTATCTATATTCGCAGATCAATGGAGAAATTCGGACGTGAATACACCTCTTGGATGCCATTCTCTCTTCAAGGCCATCAAGTTAGTAAGCCTTTCGTTTCCTCGAAATCTCCGCTCAATAGGTCCAACTCGAGTACCATTCTGAAAATCTACAAAATTTGCCTCATCATTACCACGCATTATTGCAATAGACCGCTCATTGAATTCATCTACTTTCGATCGGTTGTTGGGATCAGTATGCCAGATGAAGTTGTTTCTATATATATTAGCTTATCAAACATTTGTGAAAGTGAGAAGAATCTTCTACTTACTGCCTATACCTAATGTCGTGAAGACACATAGCTGACTCAACATCAGGCCTCTTTACGGGCCGAGAATCCCATTGAAAATTGAACGCAGTATTGATTGCATCTGGACATTCCGCAATCATCTCCATCCAGATTGCAATTGTCCGAAGAAAGGCTTCTTCATCGAACTTATGCAGGCCAACAATACCGAATTGTTTAAAGCCCCCCTTAGCCGCTAGTGCTTCTCCTCTATCGCTTGCCTTCTGAATTGGTACCGGCGCTCCACTAGCAATAAGTGGTTTTAGGTCGTATATGTCTTTATATGCCAATACCGCATCGTTAGTATTTCCAGTGTAACGGGCCGCAATAACCAAACAAGGATCTCGTGCCGGTGGTGGAGCCATGATCATCATAAGTCCAGCCGTTGCGTGTTGATCATTGTTCATTAAACTTTTCATGACAGAAGTCACTTCGCAAGCACGATCAAGTGGAAAGACAAAACTTCCAACCCAAATGACACCTTCATCGTTTTCCAAGATCCTTCAAACGATAAATCTTTATGACGAGCTGTGTTACAAGACCAAAATGTTGTCCAGCTCCGCGTATGGCGTAAAGAAGATCGGGATATGTGTCATCTGTGACATTGATTAATTCCCCATCTGCAGTTATGAAACGAGCAGAGACAATTTGGTCCGAGCCAAAGCCAGTAACCGAAGAAGTAATGGAACAACCACCACCAAGAAAGTATGGGATAGCGCCCACCGTGTTACCGTTTCCCAAAGCTAAATGTAAATTTAACTACACTTCCCAAGAGTTCTGGAGGTAGACTGAATAATACATACCAGTGAAGAACCCAGCTTTCGCAAGAGTTACTGCTACTTCTTTAGAGAGAATACTCCCTTTGATGATTGCAGTGCCAGACTCTACGTGCACCTCTATACCCTTGTATAAACTCAGGTCAATGATGATGCTGTCACTCCCAATAGTAGACCATGCACTGTGACCCCCGCTTTTTGTCACGAAAGGTATAGAGTATTTTGATGCCCATTTCACCTATTTCTGTGTTAGGAAGAGACCAATGCTCGGGTGGTTGAATCCTCACAATATTTTGGCAATCAGTTTCTGAAGTAGGGAGTACGATAGCTCCACGAGTCTTCAAGTCAATGTCCGTCCATCTTTTTATATACTCTTCAAAATTAAGATCATTGGGATCCGTCAAGATCTTGCAAGCAGGAGTCAAGGCTTCCTTCAGCTCCGAGAGTTGAACAAGATCACTCATTTTTAGGCCGACAATATTTGGACTTCAAATTATAGGAATGTTCAATAGACGAAGGGACATGATTGAAAAGAGCACAGGAAATTTTGCAATGTAAATATGATTTTGCTTGATAGCAAGGTCCGAAATAAACAAGCTTACAGAATAAAATAAGTAAAACCAACAGTTGAATTACCAATCTCAAGTGATGATAGCACAGCAGTATCCACTGGAATAATACCAAAACAGTAAAGTGCTTACTTGACGAAGAGAGAAGAAGTCTAGTGTCATAAGCAGACACAAGGGAGAACGTAATAGTAATTGCACATGCATGGCCTTCATTGACAAATTATCATTTCCAGACCGCCGCAAAACCTATGACACAATAAAGTGATAATTCATTTTCACTGCGTACTAATACATCCCTCCATAATCAAACGCCTTTGCACCTCACCGTGTCTCTTTGGACCATCGCTATAAATATTTTAATCATCGCGTCACACGGATTGATTTGAAGATACCTCCGAAATCAAGAAAAATACAGCTTTATGGTACATAGACGACTTGCCTTTCCCTCAAAACCCTTCCAGCGCGCCCGCAATCTCACATAATCGCACATGTTATGATCTGACAGAGGACATTGTGACCTAACCAAATCAAACCCTAATCGATTTTAATAGATCCATAAATCTTCTGGACAAAAGCCCAACAAGCAAAATATCCGATTGAACCTGATCCACTTATTAGTACCATCTCATATTAGATTGTTGTGGATTATGGACTTACCTTTAATTATTAAAAACAAAAACTATATTAATTCACTATACCCAATGTAAAGTACACTACCCGCCAAGCCACCAAGTTGTAGTTTTGTTACCCAGTAAATCATGGCATTTGCAAATACGTAACCAGCGCTAGCACCGGCCGTCATAAATGCTCTCCAATGCCAGTGGTAATTCTCGCTACAAAGCAAGAAATATATCATAAGAACGGTGACAGCGGCACAGGTGATGATCATGAGACCGTAACATAAAAAGAGGAAGCCAAACATGTAGTAAACCTTTGAAAACCAAATGGAGGACATGATGAAGTAAAGTTCGACAAAGATTGCTCTAAATGGTAAGATACCTACAAGAAGCATGGATGGAATTGGACGCATGTATGATGTAGAAGGTGGAATTTGACGTGGTATTTGGTTGGTACGGACTGGAGAAGCGATAGGTGGTTGCCGGAATCCAACCCAACTTCCGGCAAACGACAGAGGTAAGGAGAAGAAGAACCATATAGCAACGATGACGAGCATTGTTGTGAATGGTACTGCTCTAGAAGATTTTTTGGTTCAAAGAAAGAGATTAAGGAGGAAAAATGTGCTGAAGACGATACCCGGGACGAGAGTTGGAGTCAAGGCAATGTTGAGCTTCCATTGTTCACCACCGAAAGACTTGTATACACGGGCTGAGGTATATCCTCCGATGAAACCGAGTACAGTATACAGGAGGATCATAATAGTACCAAGAGATCCACGATTGGATGGTGAAAGGAACCCCAAAAGTGCAAATGCAATTGTAAAACCCGTCATGACAAACAATTGAGCTCCATTGCCGAGAAATACACTCAAAATCAATGGACGTCCAGGGGTACGGAATACATCCCCATGTTCCAACTTCCATCCAGAATCTTCTTGAACTCCGTCTTCAATAGCAGCAGAGGTTCCTGATAAGTCATCAAGGTTGATCGAATCGAGTCTGTTATATCTTTTAATGTCTTTTCTCAAAGTTCGCATGAGAATTGAAAGAACTGTAATGATGAGGAATACCACAATGACTGCCGAGTTGATCAGAGAGAACCAATGAATCTTGGGATCGAAAACATGGAGGTATTTGTCCCATCTGGTAGCCCAAGCCGTTGTTGAAGGTTGCCACCAGACACTATACGAATACGTGAGGGCTGTCTCTCCAGATTCCGAAAGTACCACTTGTGGTCCACCAGCACCGCATTCTGGATCCCCTGGATTTTCATTCATTGTCCTCGACGAAGGTTGAACAATAACACCAACAACTCTCATTTGACCAGCAGATACCTCATGATAGTCGATAAAGATATCATAGTGATTGTTCAAGTGCATGTCCTTCTGATCGCTACTCCCCAATGCTAATCCTTGACTATAGAACCTCGTTTGTGTGATTTCATCCTCAATCAATTGCCCTGCTGGTAAACCATCAATTAACCAATTCATCGCAAAACCCTGTTGTATCCTTCTGTTCACGAAATGTGCCGAGCTTTGATCAAACTTCTTCTCTTCGCAAAGTTGTTTACACGTCTCGTTGACTCCCATTTTTAGGTCGAAGGGCGAAGTCATGATGCGATCACCGAAAAGAATACTACCCAAACTTTCCGAGACATATTCTTGTTTTGGATCTGGTCTACAGAAATGGAAGGCCGGGTGATAGTAATCGAAAGATACTACTGATCTTAATTGGCCATCGTCATAAGAGCCGACAGGTGTAAGTCGATTCACGTATAAGGGAACTTTGGCGCCTGGTTAGTATGATGTCGGTGCAACACCAGGAAGGTAGAAAGCTGAGGATAGTTCGGGAGCGACGAGAATGGTCGCAATAAGAGCCGCAGATGGTTTGAAGTCTTTTAAACGCATGATGAAGAGTATTTACCTGTCGTTTTGTGAGCTTGATAGGATTTAAGAGCGAGGTTATAATCCAAGAATCATAAGGAATCATTATTTGTGAAAGGGGAGCTTACGAAGATCCATCCCTTGATCCTTATGTTTAATTTAGCATTAAATGCCAGCAAAGATTTAATGTGTAAATTCTCTCATATGAAGTAAAGTTGATAATAACTAACTTATTAAATGTGCTTAACTTTGAGAAACAATTATGAGATGTACTGGTAGATAGTGAAATAAATCAAGTTAATAAACTCCTTGATTGTTACTCGCTGCTTGCTACTGCTCTAGGGAACTTGAACGGACAACCTTTCAATTAATCTGGCCTCGCTGCAGTGGCCGCATGAAACACGGAAAAGGATCAATGTTTGACCGGCGCAAACAGAAATTTATTCCCCTTGACAAATTAATTTTCTTATCGATACAATCAATCAATTGAAATCTTCTTCTTTCTTCAAGTGGAAATTCTTGCATTTCTTCATAACCTAATATATCATACACGACACTTTCTTACCCACATTACATTCAATTGAAAGAAAGTCATCGACGAAATTATGGCCGTTGAAACTTCTCTTCCGGCATTATTGACCACTCTTACTCAATCATTGAATTCGGCGTTTGAGTCAACCCCAGAGAGTTCACTGATCAAACCTCCTGCTGATGGTATCTCACTCTTGGATGTGAAGAATGAGCTTCTCCTATCATACCTTCAAAACTTAGTCTTTATCATAATTCTCAAGATCAGGAACCAAAAAGAAGATGTATCAAGCGAGGATGAAGAAGAATTGGATAATGCGGTGGTGAAGAAGTTGGTGGAATTGAGGGTATACCTTGAGAAGGGCGTTCGACCACTGGAAGGTCGACTAAAATATCAAATCGATAAAGTACTTCGAGCGTCCGACGATGCAATTCGAGCTCTTGCGCCTACACCAAAATCAGTTGGAACTAAAGGTGATGCGCCAAGCGATGAAGACGACTCCGAATCTGAGGATGGTAGTGATGCAGATGGAAATGGAGCACCTCTTGAGAACTCACAAATTGACGATTTACAATATCGACCAAATCCTTCATCTCTTCTTAGACCGGCCGCTGCTGCAGAAGATGATTCGAAGCATTCCTCTGATGGTATCTACAAACCTCCTCGCATCACTGCAACTGCCATGCCTACCACCGAACGTCGCGAAAAGAAGGACAGAAAAGCGAACAAATCTGCAACCTTGGATGAGTTTATTAACACGGAATTGTCTGCTGCTCCAATTGCAGAGGCAAGTATCGGTTCCAACATCATAGCTGGTGGTAGAAGATCGAAGAGTGAGAAGGAGAAGAAGGAGGATGACGAAAGAAGAGAATACGAAGAAAGTAATTATACCAGTTTGCCAAAGGAAAACAAAAAAGACCGGGCGAAGAAAAACAAAGCTGGTGGAAGACAAGATGCTGGATACGGTGGTGAAGAATGGAGAGGATTGGGTGAGGGTATTGATAGAATTGAGAGGTTGACAAAGAGAAAGAGTGGTAGCGGTGGTGGGATGAAGGACGTTCTAGAGAAGAGCAGAAAGAGAAGTGTCGAGGATGGTCCCAGAGGGAGCGGTATGCAAACTGGTGAAGGTTTCCAAAAGAGGTTCAAGATGTTGGATGGCAGAGGAAAGGGTCGAGGTACCAGTCGAAAGTAGGGGTAGAAGGCAGCTTTCCGCTCCCATGGTTGGTTACATTTATTATTATTCTAGGTGTATAATATTCGGATGGTATTACGACATTCAAAATAAGTCAAAGACTATGCATCATCTTCCCAACCATGGATGCAGACTCGAATATACAACCCCTTGGTGTTTTCTAGTTCATTGGCATTTTACTTTGGCCGCATGAAGATGGGGGATTTTGGGCGAAATATGATCCTAAGGGATGGATGGAATCTGGGACCTCGTCGTATCATACCGCTGCAAACCCTTCACAGCTACGAATCAGACTTGAACATGCACTGCATCGCATCCATCGCTAGATATACCCAATTTTGAATCGACAAATCATGATTATGATCTTATCAATTGTCATTCTATCGACAGACAACATTTCGTGAATCGTACCCCATCATCTAACCAGATACCACCGTGTTTTCTTATCATCTAATCAAATTTACGAAGTTCAAAAGGTTCGTGGGTTCAATACTAAGTTTCTCGAGCCTCCTCAAAACGGGGAATTCAACACAGAGACAGTCCCTAAGCCTGATAACAATTGTTCAACATCGTTACATACTCTTTTTCCCAAAAGCACATGATCTCTTTCTTGAATGGTCATGCAAATTAATTGAATGACATTGCTTCTATTTGCTTTCTTTCTTTCTTTCACCATTCGCTTTGTGGATAGTTATCCTTATAAAGCAAGCATATGAATTTGAGGGCAATCAGTCTAAAATCCCTTAGCTGGATTAAAATGACACTTTCGAGTCATCCTATTGAATCGCATTCCTCGTGAATTGCAATATATCTTTCCACTATGATGTTCAATAACCGTCCTTATTAGCTAGCTGTGTTCGTTGGAGAGGAACTTTCCGGTACTTAATTTGATACTTCGACAAATGCCTTGGTGTCTCCAACTTAACAAAGGGGTACGTCTCAATTTTGAAGATCTGCATCCAAATTTGAGATCTGTATTCAAGCCTGGGGCATGTCGGAGGTTTCATTTCTGTTATCCATCTTTACTCTATGTGGCTGGGCGGGTATTTAGAAGGATTGATGTTTTCACTATATGCAAGTCAACAGCTCGTCATTTATAGATGACACCTAATTCTGTGGTCAGACGAACCTACAATTATGACTCCACTAGTCTTCCAGCGTGCCGAAGCTATCGATGTTACTCAGATCCCCAACTCAGTTCTTGCAGGAATCGGTATCATTCCTCCTCCGCCCGGAGTTGCCCCCGACTTTGCAAATCCGGTCAATATACGCCCTATTTTGTGGGTGTTTTGTGGTGTCGGTTTTGGCATAATAGCTATATGTGTTTTCGTAAGAATATGAGTGATCTTCATGTTATCGCATCCTATCAAATGGGCCTGGAGCGATGTTGCTTTTACTCTCGCCGTTCTTACCACTGTCGCTAGCTTTGTCTATATCCTGGTAAGCATGGACCATAAATGAAATCCTCCAATATCCGTATTGAGTTTGAATTATGATCTAACTTCTCGATCATCTTGTAGATTGGGGCAACGGGTTTCGGCCGATCGGGTATTCATTCATGGGATGCCTCAGTATACAATTCAATATCTCTCCGCAGTCGTACATCAATTGCTCTAGTAATTCTGTTACCTCCCATATCTATTGGTTTCATCAAAACCACCATCTTTTTAATGTATCTCGAAGTCTTTGCACCTCTCAGATTGATCCAAAACTTATGTTGTATCGGTATAGGGATCACTACTATATTTTACACTATTATTACTGTCCTCGATGCTATTTGGGCATTTCCACTCTCAAGATATTATAACGCAACCAATACTCAAAAAGCGCAGACCCTTAATCTACCAAAGGGCATCTTCGGCCTCACAACTGTCATATTTCTATTTGTGGTACCGGTGGTGGCAGTGAGCAAATTAAAACTGATGACGGCACGAAAGAAAGTAGGCATCTTGTTGATTTTTAGTACAGGGTTCTTGTAAGTTTCAGCTCCCAACGAAAGGAAATTTTTGTCTTAACATCAGTAGAGCAGTAGTATCCACAGCAATCAACATCTATTGGCGAGTGTATATTAATATTCATCCAGATCATTTCTGGTATTCCACAGCAATATGGATAGTTACCATCACTGAACACGTTTTTGGTCTCATTATCACAGACACCCACACTTCGCGAGGTTTTCGAAACTACGGTTCAAAAATCAAATATTATTTGTGCTGCAGAGTTGCAAGAAAAGACATAGAATCAAAGGAGTCTGTGAAGAGAAGTGAGAGGTCTACAGAAGGCGATCAGTCACAAGACAGAAAGTCTAGAAAATTATATTCTGGTTTTGATGTTACAATTGTAGGAGGGACAGCGTTAGATAAAAAGGCAAATGAGGAGGCTGAAATTGAACAGTTTTCGACAGAGCGTCAATCTACAGCGCAGTGCCCGAGAAACGTATTGGGCGGAGCGACAGAGAGATATAAAGGATAGATTTTTCGACGAGTTGGACAGAAATTACTGCTACTGGTTTGGCAGAAGTGCACGATTTAACGCTTCTTCGAAACGATATCTTGAAACATTTTACTCTTCAACTGTGTTAACAATTAAATCTTTACTCTACAGCCAGAGTAATCGAATTGCATCTCGACGTATTTAAAGTTTCTTTGTTTATTCCATGCCGTTTGGTTTTTCATTCATTCATTGATCTTTAGATCTTCGGATTTTGAAAAGCATTTATTCGTAATTCTCAGGTGTGATAGGCCTTGTGATAGCCGTTTGCAGACAAAGAAGTACTGAATTGCCTGCCCCTTGGAAAATCACATTTGCTAATCATTCACCAAAAAAAAAAGTTTACCTTTATTGAAGTGTAATAATTGAAAAATAAGGTCAATTTCGAGAGTAATTTAGGCTCACAATTAACCATAATGTCCTTGGCTAAGGGTATATGCACAACCTCGCTCTGGTCTAGCTGCATCCAATCGCCATCCATGGTGGAAAAATCATTCTGAAAATATGGCAGATTCACTAGCTCCCGTGGATGATGAGGCAAAGGCGATTGGCAAAATATGTTACGATACCACAGGACAATTGCTATCATTAAGTGAGATTCACAAACCTTCTTCCGTTCTACAATTGTGGGAACACCTACTCCAAATACTAATTTCTACTTCTAGGCGAACGATCTCGCTACACCTTCGGATGGACAAGCCTCGCGAAAAAGTACAGCCGACCTGTAGGAAAGTTCGCATCTGTCGATCATCGAATACTAGGCAATGAAGCAAAAAGCGGATTGACCCCTCGAGAAGATTATCCGAAATCTCGCGAAAGTAAAAAGAGGCGCAATTGGAATGGAATTTCTGATGAATTGGAAAGATATCAAAGAAAGAGATTCAATGGGTTCACAGCATTCGATCTCCACAACATGAAATGCTTGGCAGCTTTGGATACCGAAGTTTTTCTTCATAGTCTACGTAACCCTATTCATCCTTGTTTCGAGCACAGTAAACGGGTGACAGAGAATGACATGCCGAAGCATAAGGGAGCGATTCCAATTCTCGGAGACGAAAAAGGTTTTTGGATGGTGAGTACTTGCACTCAACCTCTTTTACACCTATTGCATACAGGCTAAGATTATGCTGCTCTCTGATTAGGCAGATAATCCAGTTGTGTGGGATCTATTGAAGCCCTGCTTACAGTTAGCAACAATGATGTTCCACAACGAATGCAAATACTCGTGGTGCGTGCAGCAATCTAATTCGAACCATAAAATACAAAAGCTGATTTACATCCCAGGCTAGATGCACTTCTCAATGGCAGTTACGAAGATGTGCCCAAAAGCATCAAAGGGATTAAATTGCAACGATTCTTCTCCAGGACTCACAGTGAAAGAACCAGCCGCTCTTCTCCGCATATTCTTGACAACTTAATTCAAGACATAACGTCCAAGGTTGTATTCGGATTTCACAGCGGGTATGAAGATGTTGCAACTGGTTTGCCTCGATCTCGTACAAGCCGTAACGCAATAACAAGAAATCACACAATTTATGATAGAATTGAGGTGCTTATCTCTACGGAGTTGGCGCAACCCCTTTTAAGAAATGATTTGACAGATAGTGAAAAGTGAGTTGCTTGGATATTGAATATGTGACCACCTATTGATATCTACATGCAGGATGGGAAATCAGTTGAGAATTGCGACTACCTTGGTCCATGAATTTGCAGTAAGTGAGGGGGAGTACAGATATTCGAACGTTTCATCTGATCTACAATGTGATTTAGCATGCTATACGAAGGTCTATAATCAGCGAGAAGGATGATTGTGAAGATTCTGCGGCCGAGGGCGAAAATGATCCTTATTTTGAAGACGAACCTCTCGCTGAACTAGGGTACTCGTTTATTGAGAATGTAAGCCTTTCATTTTCATGGAAACATTCGAATACTGATTTCATAAACAGATCTGGGGAGGCCAACCCATGTCTCTCATGACCCAGGTGTATAATCGTGGTGGTCCTGGTCTTCCCGATATGGGTATCATCAAGACAAGCTGGTTCACCGACAAAAGTAAAACTTACCAAACATCTAGAAAAGCCCCGGCATTAAATCGAAAACCAAAAAGAGGTCAGGCTGATAAATTTCACACGTATGATTATTGGCCGGTGCCAACAAAGTGGTATTCAAGTGTTTTCACAGAAGGATTCTGGGAAAATGTCAGGGAATTTGTGCCTGAAGCAAAGAAAATAAGAACGGAAAAGCGAGGGATGAGATACCTCTCAAAAGATCATCCTGATGCGAAATCTCAGATAGACGATGGTGGTATTAGCATTGGGTCCGGGTGGCCGTATTGATCACCTCAAACTAGGAGCCAGATCGAAAATTTTATTGCAGTAAACAAAGTATTAACGAGAATTAGTGAAGAGCATCGTTTGGGGGAAGAAATTCATGATCCGTTAGACTATTTCAACATTGAACCTCCGACAGTGACTTACTCATATCTAAGATGGAATGACATTACTGAACATTTATTCAGCAATCGTGGATTATTGGAATTAGTATTAGATATTATGGAGCTTTTATCATAACCAACACTTTTTCGGTATATCAGAGACCATGGAGGTATCAACATTACGCCTTTAGAGTTTCGTAACTTTTTCGGCGTTGCTAATGAGAAACGAGAATTATTTTTGTGAGTTTCGATATCCTTTAAGCATTACATGTCAACAGTTTATGAATAGGAGAAATCATAACTAATCCCGTTATTTATAGATGGGAACCATTCCCCGGCTTTGGGGTGGTGAAACGCATTGCAGTAGGTTGGCCACCTCCAATAGGTGGACCTAATTCTGTATCTTGGCCATCACCAATTGGCGAGCCAGACGAAGACGACATTGAAACTCTGGATAATCTGATGTCAGATGAAGCGGTCCAAGAAGCGCTGTATGATTACTGTGGTGGATGCAGAGACTTAGATATAGAAACATTTAGATTGTGGCTTGTTCACCGATTCGAAATGGATGAATTTGACGGGGAGGATGCGGATGAGAAATTTCGGGATCTGATCTGGGAAACTGTGAGGCAAGGTGGTACATATTTCACGTTAGTAGCAAATCCTAACCAATAGATTAAATTGAGGTAAGGAGTTCATCGTCTTCAGTCTACTTTACTAATCGATTTGACATCATTAGACTTGGACCAAAGAATATTGTTCGATTCATATACCCTCTTAAAGAGATTAGGGAGGAGAAAGCAGATGCATTTACGAAAGAAAGAATGAAAGCGATACAAGAAAGAGCAGAGGACACTGAAATAAATAGAGTCGTCTCATGAAATAGGATCAATTACGCCAACTTCTTATATATATAATTAAATTATTCTTAATAAAAACCTCTATATACTAATTTATATAATAAAAGAATTATAAAAAGTCCCTAAACATATATTAGAGGCTTATATTCCTGATTCTTTTACGATCTAAGAAATGAGATCTACAACTTTTATCAAAAAAGCTCAAAGAAGCTAAAACTTACAAAATATTTAATTAAAGTATTAAAAAGTTATTTGGAATATGATTATTCATATTTAACATTGTTTGCAAACCAACGAGTTTTAATTTGAGTTTATATACTTTATTATAAAAAACTAAAAAGAATCAAAACTATTAAAAATTTTAATCAAAATCTTATGAAGTTATGTTACGGGAGCTACCTTTAGAGTGACATGGAACTGTATAGAGATCTCTCTAGATATTTCAAATTAAACTTCAATGAGAAATTCAATAAAGTTATAATTAGTTGTAATTCTTATTATTATAATATAAAACTAATAATTGTCTTAAACATAAAGTTCTATATTATAATGACATTCATTTTTTCATATAAATCTTTATTCTCTGAAATTGATTAATAAATTGATTAATTTGATAAATCGATTGGTTTCTAATTATGTGACATTTGTTCCATAATCTCTAGCAAGACTATTACTTATCTAACCCATGCCTTTTAACTAATCTATACTTATTAAATAACTGGTTCTTTGTTAGTTTACATGTCCCAGTCGAGCAGGCTTCCCAGCCGTGGCTAACACAGCGACGGCTTCTCCAGTATGCAATAAAGTGTTCATATATGGTTCTAAACAGTTTGGTTCCGGACGATGACATTCCACAGGAATATCATAGCCTAGGTTTCCTCTACGTCGGCCAGGGCAAGCTGGTTGAGGCCGAGCAGATGTACCAGCGGCGCTGCAGGGCTACGAAAAAGTGCTCGGTACAGATAATATCATTACTTACGTCCCAGGGCTGAATACAATTTGGGGTATTGGCATTCTTCTCGAATGTCAAGCTGATATAGCGCAAGCCAGGACTATGTATCTGAGGGCGTCACTTCGAGAGATAGTCAACGTAATACTGGGCAGCCGCGATTTGAAATCCTATAGCAAAAAGGAGGGAATGCAATAGGCGTGTCATATCGGAGGATTTGATAGATGTCTTTGGATTTAATGACAGTCCGCAAGATAAAAATAATAACAAGTCAATCTAGTTGTCAAGATGGGTTTTAGAGGTTATGTTTTATAATAATAAGAATAATTATTATTATAATAATAGTGGAAGATCTAGTCAGTTTAGGCTTTAGGGATAAATCGAATATATATAATGAGAGTTGAATTGAAGTCAATTTATAAGAGCTA
>PQXJ01000609.1:0-18065 GCA_004786225.1 Botryotinia narcissicola | reverse complement strand
TGAACATATTCTTGTGACCATTTTTATACTAATCAAATATCACTATCTCTTGTAATCAATCTATCTTAGAATTGTGTGTTTCAACTAATTGCAGTTAGCACATACTGTACTTATCACTTTATGTTCCTCTCCCCAAAGCCAAATTGAATCGGCAATAGAAGCCTTTGGGTTGTGATGGAAATTGAATTTTCGCTATCTAGGTGCAAAATTTGGAAACAGACCTCAACGGGAAGGCACGATATAGATATGTTTGTACCTTCATTCTTATGCTCTGAAAATATTATTGATTGTTATCCATGAAATGACTCAACATTTGATCATCATCAGATACAACCTCGTACCTTTAATCACGTCAATTTTCCTTCGTCTTAAAAAGACATCCCTCTTTCACCATGGATTTCCATACGTACAGCGACAAAGCACCCATGCAGATACTGATACTAAAGCTGACGCATCATTCCGCGTTCTCTTGGGAGGAAGGAAGTATCGAGCAGAGAGGGTTTACTAAGGAAGAGATGTTATCACTTCAAGTTATTGAAGTGGTGACGAAAAAGGCCGCCCGGCTTTTGGGAATAGGTCCGCCCTAATTCGCATCTGCATATATTTACGAGCACTAAATAGAAGCCAGATTTGGGGACACTGAGCACGATGTTACATGGCGCTGGTTTGACTTTAAGTATATCTTTCGCGGACAAGATAGCGGATGCCAATATATACCGACGACCAACAGAAGAAAAAGACAGCCGAGGCATATTTCTCAAAGACGCAACTGTAGATGGATCTGAAGCTGAGATGGGGAGTAAAAGCAAATTGATATGCGGTTTGTGTGAGCTGGATCCGACGGTTTCTATAAAGAACAGCGAAAGATCATGGGCCAATCTTTCTGCGTTGTTGAAACACCAACATTCTGGGTTCCAAGCTCCCAAACTGAGAAACGTATATGATACTATTCAGAGTCACGTAAGCGAGCAAGACTTGACAATAGAGAAGACTTGTGGCAAGAGTAAAACTACAGACACGGTAACGCAACAGCTCGTCGAATTTGAGGACACAGATGTGTCTAGTAATGGGAGAGCAGAAGACGGAACAGATAAGAGAAACCTCAAACCACCAAAACCAAGGAAAAATGACGATACGTGGTGCACATGGTTCAGAGACCCAAAGTACACGAATGAGATTGAACGGCCTAGATTCAGCTTCTCAGAAGTAATCACTGATAGATATATGGAGCAAAATCAAATGCCACAAGAAAACAACGAAGAATGCAATAGCGCTGTGCCGTCTAGTTATGCATCTTCAAAATGTCTTGAGCAAGTTCCAACAGATCAGGACTTTTTATCATCACTTGAGCAGGGCAAGACCCTTTACCCTATTCATGAGCCTGATAGGAATATATTTGGTGATTCTGCACCTAGATCAACGACTGGCGAATTTGTTGAGCCAAATTTGATAAACTTCGAAGACTCAACGTCTGAAACCCGATCGACAGAAGACTGCCAAGATCCTTGGATGCTATTCAATGAACCTGGCGGTACGTTATTGGATAGTCTATAGGAGAAGTTACAAAATCGCGGTTACCTTTTACTTCAGTGTTATCTGAGATAGATATGATGTAATTTTTGAGTTTTGAAGACGAATATGTATGATTTGACATCAATATCACTCTGCATAGAGGATACTTCATATTGTAGCATAGATCAGTGACAAGTTACAATATTATTCGCATATTGACTAACCAGGCATTACAAATCTTTCAGTGGAGCTTCACTCTTACCATCGCCATACTTCCTAACAGGTTCCTTTCCAGCAGTACTATCCTCTTTGAAAACTGCAACCTCATCACTGCTCATGTGTTTTGCTACTTGATCTGCCTGCCATTTCTTGAATGAAAAGCCCACACCTTCATGGCTGTAGTCTTTATCATTGGCTTGATCCTTGTGATACTTGACTCGTATGAAATCGTTGTGGACGGTTTCAGGATCAAGAGACAGAGTCACGAGTGCGTTTATTGTGGCGGTTTTTGGAATGATTTTAAAGGTCCATGACTATCCGATTGTTAGAATTGAATTAGACGTAAATCAAGCTGTTCAGCAATGGTCATTGAATACCTGTTCGTTCTTGAATTGGATCACCTCATCATCGCTCCTTACAACCTGATACCCCTCGTTTTTACTATCTTTAAACAACTTTGGTAGCGCAAACCACTGTCCAGCCATCTTGTACCGATCATTGGCATACACAAACTGGTCATCATAGACGCAATCGGGCGTGTACCGTTTGACACGCTCAATGGTAGGTTCGCAGCTATACAGAGCAATTATATCGTCAATGAGTGCTTGACGAGCGGGAGATAGAGGGATAGATTTGGAAGGGTCTGGGTGCCAATCCTCAGTTGAAGAGGTTTGGCGAACTTCGAAGTTCTCTCCTGGGGCTGTTGCGGTTGTCATGACTGTACGTGTGGGTGTGAGTGATGGATAACTTTTGAGTACTGTTGGGGTGAGTGTTCTGGAAGTGAGCACTGAATATAGATGATTGTCTAAGAATGGAGAAAGAACTTTGAGAGTAGCAATTTTATAGACATTCTTTACAACAGCTACGTATACCAAGTGCATGTAACGCCACCACTAGCTATGCATCCTCGTAAATCATGATGTCAACGTGAAGGAGTCGAACAAATGACGTACAGACAATTCCTTACCCGTGTCCCACGCAAACATTATGTTTCAGTCACCTAGTTGTTCATATGAGTTAGGCCGCATTTTAAGAGCCATTCGAAATAGATATTCGTGGAACCAGCGGAATACCTCAATTCCAGAAGCTCGAAGTGTTGACGTAGTCCATTACTTGGGATGTGGGGTAAGCTCGGGGAAGTGGCGTTCGCTTAGACTCCCAGGTCTGAAAGTCCATGACAGGCCATATGATGAATCTGAATACAACGGATTGATGAACTCGATTCATAAGATCCTATAAAGAATTATTTAATATATAGCTTTGCTTTGTGTAAACAGACTTATCTCTGGAAATCCGAACATCAACGGCATCTACGCAAATTCAAGCGCCATGTTATTGTGAAATTCGAATCCGAACTCGAATCTAAAAGAATTGCGATTTTCGATCCCTAATTTTCACGTTGCCTCTTTTCTCCTCGTATTATCATGGTATTTTTGAACTCCCAAAGAGTGATACAGTCTTCCAAGTGGATTCACATCCAACAATATATCTGTAATCAGTGGCAATCTAGTCTTCTCGTATAGATACTGTATATATTTATATATGAAGCCTCATTTCCATCCCTTAAGGGTGAACTCAGACCGGTCTTTCCTTCCTTTACCCTTTTTCAACGCCATTCTCTTCTTAAATCAGATTAATCCCCATCCTCTTCTATTGTAATACGAAGTTGTGGTTCAATTCTGCCCCATAGAAGCTGAGCCGTTCATAGCACCATCCGACCCCCTCTTTATTTCTTCTATCTTGCACCCGGCGCACAAGACAGGAGTGCAAGCTTTATGTCTCAAAAGCTGACGGCTAAGAGATGATGGGAGATTATCGGTAAGGATGCAGCAATTTGAACAACCAACTTTACGATCTGAGGGAGAGCATGAAGGAGTAAAGAGTGAGTTTTTGCGATAGTGGAAAAGAGAGGAGAGTATAATGGGATCGGTGACTAATAGAAAAGTATAGCCTTTCGTTACTTTGTTCATGGGGAAGTTGCGGAGCCTCCTGTTGTGTTCATCTTGTGAGCGGAGATTAATTGTCTCCATGGCGGGGAGTTCTTGACATGTCTCTAGCCATTTGGCCTGATCAACGACCCTTTCAGGAAGATTGAGGAATGTTGATGTTTTCTACCATTCAAATTATGACTCCATAATAAAATACCACCAACTCTTTGTTTGGAAGTTACTCCTCGCATATCCATCTCACTCAATCATCCCAACTTCAGAAGGGGAAGACGATAGAAATAACCAAAACCTTCCCGCTGACCATCATCCCTGCAAATGAAATACAATTTCATTTTCCAATTATACGACTATGGTTCATACTTTGAGCACTTCAATACCTTCAATACTTATCTTCGTCCCTCTTCCGCGACAACTACATCCAAGCGGATGGCGGTACTGTCTGTGCCAGTCCGTAGGTAAACATCGAACCCAAGCGCATGTTAGGTATATGGATCAGAGTACGCACGTCGGTTTATGCTTTTATCCTGATCAGCACAACAGCAATCAAGCACTTCGACTTGGCTGAAGCGGAACGATCGAATGTACGAAGATTTCACATTTGAAAAGAGTAATCAACTATGATCGCTTTTCATGCATGCTGTGTGGATACACCGTGTGACTTGATGCGTATCTTGTTCACTAGAACTAGAACAGACGGGATATCATCATTCTTCCGTTTTGTGTTTATATCCGACGGTATTGACTGATGTAGTTCCGTACAGTCATGGTCAGAATTGATGCATCACCGCGGGAATTTACTTCCGTGGAGATACTTGGGGGATCTGTAGGTGGGTATTGGGTAGGTAATCATTGATGGATGTATGCTTCCCTGTAAAGAGTCTATCCCGATTGGTTTCGGAAGTATTCCAACGCCTTTGTCTGACGGGAAATAACAACTGTTGATACATTGCTGTTTGGTACCCGTCAATGTTTTCTGTATAATTATCGCCTTTCAAGACGGACGACATTATCCAAATTTGGATTGGCTTTTGTAGGCACCACCATGAAGCAGCCCTACGATAAAATAAGATCATTTAGCATGGCTTCTAGAATTTCCAAAGGCAGTACTCGATTGACGCTAGAACGAAGTAGAATTTTAACTTGGCAAGAGCCGAGTACAGTACAGAGTTCCAGAATCTTCACACTATTTGATTTCGAGTCCGAATACGATACAATGGGAAAGCCCGGATGTGTATCACCTTGACTTTAGTTTATGACTACCAGGATACCAAGGGATCTTTGAAACTTTGCGAAGATTCCGAGAATTGACTTGACTCCAGAGGAGAGCTCGGGATTTGAAAACGAAAGTCTTTCCGGCATGTATGTATGACCTGATGTTCTATGTTCTTACGATTGGATGGATAGTCTGATATTTCCATCATCTTTTTCATATGGAGTTCTACCAGTCTTTAGATATATCTATCTATCATCTATCTGCTAGATTAGACAGGTACACTCGCACAAACTGGAAGGTGTGTACTAGGTAGACAGGTACACATACATACCTATATATCTAACTTCGACCCATCTCGAACAACCTCAAGGAGCACAAAGAGAATGCATCGGAGTCATACCATACTATACCATACCTACCTATCTATTTCATAAAACAATCATTTTTAGCTCAAAGGAACAATCTTCAAATTACTCAAATAGGTATTAAATACATTAACCCTCCATTGATTTTAATTAATTGACCAATCATAAATTGCTTATTCCAAATAATTATCCATCGGCGAAATATTTAGTCCACTTCCCGTTAAATCGATAAGTTACGGTGCCTATTACAGGATTAATTTAGTCAGACCCAGGGTTCTTTTCTTTCTGTACCTTTACTCTTTCCACCCCTCGGTAAGTTTTTATACAGAGTCCAGTCCTATGCCTTTCATAATAATCTATCATCCCTCCGCTCTGTTCACTTTTGACTCTTCCAAATAAATTCACACTCTCTCAATACTCTTTTCGCTCGTCGTATTTCCTGCTCCAAAGGAAATTTCGCGAGGGTCACTGCTCCCAATTCAATTCTTCGAATCCATTGTCAATCCATCCATCGAACAAGCAAACAATTATGGAAGCCGTTCTCAAAGGTCGGGCAATGTGCCCATTTCTTCAAAAGACCTCGCCCGCGACTCTCCGATCCCTTTCGACCTCTACTCGTCCCCATGCCTCCCCAGGTGTGGGAAGTATGTCCAATCTCCAGACCATTGCTGGTCGATGTCCAGTCATGGGCAAAGCTCTCGCCGTCCAAACCGCAAAGGCCGGAAAGGTTGGATTTGGTGGCGTGACTGCTATGAAGGCCATTCGAGCCTTCTCCGGAAAAGTCAGCACAGGAAAGGCAAAACTTCACACTAGCAGATCTCATGAAGCGAGGGCTGTCGAGGATACTGTGTTTGGTCGTGAGAATGGTATATATATTTCTCTTCCGAGCCTCCCCCCATTGTTCATGTCGAGTCATCTTCTAACGTAAGATGAATAGCACCATTTCAACACATCAATCAAACGCGCCCACCAACTCAAGCTACTCGCCATGACCAATCAAAGGCCCCCAAGTTCGATTACGAAGGATTCTACAACGCGGAATTGGAGAAGAAGCACAAGGACAAGTCATACCGCTACTTCAACAATATCAACCGGTTGGCCAAGGAATTTCCTCGGGCTCATATGGCCGACAAGAACGAGAAAGTGACGGTATGGTGCTCCAACGACTACCTTGGCATGGGCCGGAATCCACAAGTCCTGAAGGCGATGCATGAAACCCTTGATGAATATGGTGCTGGTGCTGGTGGAACCAGAAATATCTCAGGTCATAATCAGCATGCGGTTGGCCTCGAGGCATCAATTGCGAAACTTCATGCTAAGGATGCCGCGCTTGTTTTTACTTCATGCTATGTAGCGAACGATGCGACTCTTGCGACCCTTGGTAGCAAGCTACCCGATTGTGTGTTTTTGTCAGATTCTTTGAACCATGCTTCTATGATTCAGGGCATTAGGCACTCTGGCGCGAAGAAGATGGTCTTCAAACACAATGATTTGGAGGACTTGGAGGCCAAGTTGGCATCTCTTCCACGCGAAGTTCCTAAGATTATTGCGTTCGAATCCGTGTACAGCATGTGCGGCTCAATCGGCCCCATTGAGGGGATTTGCGATTTAGCCGAGAAGTACGGCGCACTCACCTTTCTCGATGAAGTCCATGCAGTAGGAATGTATGGACCACACGGCGCTGGTGTAGCAGAACATCTAGATTATGAGGCTCATCTTGCAGGTCGTCCAAAGGGTACCATCATGGACCGCGTGGATATCATCACTGGAACTCTAGGCAAAGCATACGGATTTGTTGGTGGTTATATTGCCGGATCCCATAAGATGGTTGACGCTATCCGATCTCTTGCTGCCGGCTTCATTTTCACCACCTCTCTTCCACCCGCAACCATGGCTGGTGCCCAAGCCGCCATAGAATATCAATCAGAATACCAAGGTGACCGCCGCCTTCAACAACTCCATACTCGAGCCGTCAAAGATTCGCTCAGCGAGCGCGATATTCCCGTCATTCCCAACCCCTCTCACATTATCCCCGTTCTTGTTGGAAATGCGGAGCTTGCCAAACGTGCATCTGATATGCTCCTTGATGTTCACGGCATTTATGTCCAATCTATCAATTATCCTACCGTTCCGGTTGGTCAAGAGCGCCTTCGTATCACTCCCACACCAGGTCATGTTCGCGAGTATCGTGAACATCTTGTAAACGCCATCGATTCTGTGTTCACCGAACTCGGTATCAAACGCACTTCCGAATGGGCCGCCGAAGGTGGCTTTATCGGTATAGGCGAAGCTGGCAGCGAGGCTCCAGAACCACTTTGGACCGACCAACAACTTGGCGTGGACCAAATCGTCAAGGAAATGAAGGCCGCTGGTCCAGTGGGTGTCATGGAGGCACTCCTAGAACGCGAGACTAAAGAAACGGCCAAAGCTGTTAGTGCTGCAGCTCATTAGTGCTCTTTCTCTTGACACAATATTTGCGTGTAGAATTGCCGCAAAATTGTGATGGAAATCGGATGAACAAATGCTCCTCGGACCCAAAACCACGATCTTTTTGAGCTTACAATGGATCTTAGACGATAGTTTTAAGACGATAGTTTATATGATGGCATGGATAGTTGTTGATATCACTGGAATTTCTGCGACATTGGCTATTTATTTTAGGATGATAGCATATTTTTGCGGAATTGATCAAATCTGTACTGACCACTTTGGTCGTACATTACACATTTAGAATCCTACGTGCTGATGTGATTGTGTATATCATTGTGAATCTTCTTCAAGTCGAAAACTACAGGATGCTATGTCTAGTTGGCTGCATAATGTATGGGTAAATTTGCTATCATACAACGTAGACAATTAATATGACAAAACAGGACCCGCGTTATGTTTCCTACAACATCATCACAGAACTCATCTCACATTGACTTGTAGGGAAGATATACATGTCGTACGTCGCATATAGCAAGATGTTACACACTATGTGTGTCATTATCATCTCTGGTATTCATAGTTCCTTTTTCGCCAATTACCCTTTAAACCTGTACAACTGGAGTCTCCAGGTCCTTAGTCTAATGTCATCTAAGTATCCAGCTAAGTACCCGAACTAACCCACCCACTGTTTGGACCGGTGAAGTCTGAAGTGAATTGGACTTGAACTTTTCATCACCACCATGATTGACTATCTTCCTGGAGCAAACCATAGAAAGAATTAGTAATCACCAGGACATCACCATAACATCACCATGCACGCACATACACACGATGAAACAACCGAACTCCCGGTATCCCTTTTCCGATTCATCTATTGACAACAACTATCTAGATATATGTTGCTATCCGCGGTCAACCATTCTGTACCTTTAGTCCCAAAATCAAAACCATACGAGGCCACAGGAAATTTATTATCCTCCTCCATGACCTCGCTTAAAGAACGTATCATATACTGCGCAGAAATTCTCACAACTCCTTTTACTATGCTATTTCTCCAACGTAGCCGTGAGCCATAATGCGCAGAGCAAATGCCATTTTGTATGCCAAGAAACACATCCAAGTTCAGCTCCAAGAAAATGTCCAAAGGTTGAGAGCGCGCAGCTAATCATAAGGAAAACTGTGAAGCTAGCCATCCCATGGGTAGCAGAGTGCATGGGAGACATGCAAACTAAAAAAAAGAAAAGAAAAAATATCAGGAACAAGAAGGGGTATAATAGAGACTGCTATTGAGTCCGTTGGTTGGTCATTGTCGTCATTGGTGTATTTATTTTTTTGGTCGTTCTTGTGGATTTCATCATCCTGGTGATGCCCAAGTCGAAACCAGCTCTTTTTTTCAAGCTAGTTGATAATATATGTTCGTTTTTGTCAATTGTCCTTCTCATAATCCAGACCCGACAGGAAACAGACCTCCGCATATGTCTAAAGCCCCTTCGATCTCTCCTTCCATTAGATTGACTCTATCTTTTAGAGTCTTATTTTCAGCTCTTAATAAACCCACAGTATCCCATGCCATCGATGCTCCCTGACCACTACAATTCGCGCATCCATTTGTAGGACTCGATTCACCAGAGCCAATACCTAGCATTTTTTTGAAAGCTGAAGTTTGAGGTTTTGGTTTGGCAGGAACGACTATCGTAGGATTATTGTTCAGTTGAGCATCCTTTTGTAAAGCCCCAACACGCCCATAAGATGAAGTAACATCAGGGGTGCTGTCTCTCGTACTATCTTTGGTTGTCATAACAGTCGAGACTGTAATTGTGGGTCTCCGGCTTCTCGAGAAGACACTTTCACCTCCGCCACTTGCCATATCATCGTCACTTTCGCCGCTCAAGTCTGCACTACCTGTACTTTTCCTCCATTTAGCTCTTATATCTGGGGGAATGCCTAGATCTTCTTCTCCCGCCGTCGAGCAACAGCTTGCACGATGTTGTGAAATCCTCGCCTCTTCTTCCCTCCTTTTTATCTGAGCATTAAACTGATCTCTCTCTTCCACACGAGCCAGTTTTTCTTCAGCAAGCTGGTTTACTAATTCTTCTATAGTGGTGTCTTGTTCATTGAATTTCTTGACCATATCTTCTAGTTGAAGTTTAAGAAATTTGGCGCGAGTCTCGGCCTCTTCCAGTTCCTCTTCTTGTGCATCCTTTTCAGCTCTTATTTCATTATATTGGATAGTGCGAAGTTTGTATACGTTTTGGAGTTTTTGGACGACGCCCTCGGCATTAACGCGAAGATTCTTGAAGGCAGCAGGGGAGAAGGTGTCTATTTGACCGGATGGAAATAGTGAAGATTGGATATCGAGATTGATATACTCGTCGTTGTCCAGATCTGAAGGCAGTTGAACCGGTTGTGCAGAAGCCTTTGAAGAAGATAAGAAACCGAAGACGCCGGTTGATTTCGCAGGAGTAGAGTTGGAGTCGAGGACAGGGAGAGTTCCCCTTCTTTCGAGCTTTTGATTTGGCGAAGGTTCTCTAGCAGATGCCTTTTTCGAATCCAGTTCATCTTGTTCTGATCCTGTAACTTCTGAAGCCGAAGATCCCCCAAACCAACCTCTTTTCCTTGTGGAAACTCTTGCTCGACCACCTTTATCTCCAGTCAACGACGCCATGTATTCGAATGGTAGATCCTCCTTGGTTGGTGTACTATCTGCCGATCCGTTGGTAGCTTGGAACGTTTGACGTGTACTCCAGGAAGGTAATAATTGTGAAAGGGAGCGTTGGTGTGTTCGAGTTGGTCGGGGAGGAGTTGTTCCTTCATTAGCCGTTGATGGAGTGTTCCTCGCATTGAGGGCCGCAGTCGCAGGTAAGGGAGCAGGTGCTTCGATCTTGTTTTGGTTTGTTCGTCTAGATGTCTCATCTGCAAATTGAGTCTCCGCCCATGCTGTCTTTGATGTTGAGACCGTTCGAGCTGTATCTGGGGTTAAGGAATGTGTTCGTCGATGTGTTTGGGGCTGTATCTTGCCCTGTGCTGCAGGGACAGGAGATTGGAGATTTGGCATAATGAAATTCTCGGCATAAACTTGTCTCGGATGCTCTTGCCGTTTATATCTAATCTGTTATTGGTACCGAGTATGAATAATAAATAACCTTGCTCCCTTCCTTCTTCATGCGAGGAAATGAAGGGTTGGGTGATGTGCCTTCAAAGGATCATCCAAGTATGGTTCCGTCAGACTTGTGTGTTACGAATGTCGATGAGACAAATATCGATGATATTGACATGTAATGTCTCCAGGCAAGATCTAGATAAGTAGTAATGAAGATTTTGAATATATTCCCTCGTGCTGTGCACAAGAATTCTGAAAGTTTATCTTAGAGTTTAGATAACTTTGGTAGCTTTAGAAAGGGACGGGATATAGGACTCGACCCCCTGGTTAGATTGCTAGATTTCTTTTGGTAGGGTTGTAGTGAGTGGGGTTATATGAACGAACTTATCTCTTCTGGTCTGAAGAATGGGTTAAAGTAATGAAACAGCCGTTAACTTTTAAGTCATGAGATGTTTTTAGGTTCAACCCGATGGATATGATTTGTGTATTTGTGGCTAGGTACGAAGCCAGATACAAAACACAGATAGACACCTCGGTAGTAGTAATAGATTGGTGTCTAATCTAAAGTTACAATCATGTCAAGAGACATCAAAGAAAGCTAAACTAGTAGTTGGCAATGGTACTGTCAACGCATCTTGTATGTACCATGTACGAAATCCTGTGTACAAAATAATGGTGGTTGGTTGTTTGGTGGAATGTATGTGTAGGAGCTTGAGCTTGGCTTGGGCATCTCGAGCCTCAAGAACATCCACATCACGTAAATGCGCATATTGCGCGACCATAGAAAAATGACGAGAGGTTGGTGAATCACGATCAAGGATTGAGGATTGTAACTATAGTACCTGGGTAAGTATTGATACTGAAATGATAATGGCAATATATGAAGAACCAATATATGCACAGATAATTCAAACATTTCTATTGAAAATATGTATTACTCTGGCATTTATGTTTGGTATAGTATGAATGCTATTCAGAGTTTAGATGGGTGGCACTTGAAAGCTTGGACTGATAGTCGCAAGGAGACTCGGTTCATCCCTTCACTAAGTCGCTCCAACATTCCTCGGCGGTAGAAAGGTCCTTTCGAATTTCATCTCAAAGCTCTTGTTACGTATGCACGATATCAGATCACCATCATTGCGGAAAGTGCTTTTGAAGATCCTTCACAATCGTCGTTTCGTTGTGGTGCATCAACTTTCGATTGTACTCTTGAGAATATGTCATTCACTCGCTAATCGTACGACATCTAAGTCCGTCTTCATCTACTCCGTACACACACAAGGTACAAATCTAGCCTCTTCAGAAAAGTACTCGCACAAGAGTAGTCATTTCTGATCCCGCCTCATTGGGTCGATACTGCAGGAAGTAACTGAGATATGCAACAGATGCTGCAAGAATCTGGCAAAGCAACAACAAAACCTAGCCTTGAACTAAATTGCACAAGAAGATACCCGAGGAGTTGAGCCAACCAAACTTTGAGTTTCCCAATGCACCAGGTTATACAGAATCGTGACGATGCATGGCGATGACCTTAGTGTCAGTGGGCTTTTAGCAGATAGTAGTTAACAGTGAGACAGGTAGTTAGCAGAATATACCTCTTCGCCTCTTCGTCAATTACAGTACGGCACTGTGTATCGTATCTTGGAGGAAGTAGTTGGTATGAATAGCCAAAGACTCAATCTTTTCATTTCTGTCGCATAAATCTCGGCTTATTCAATCCCAGCCACTCCCAGCCAATCTAATCTCTCTACCTCTCTCATCCAGCCCCCTAAAAATAGTCCTTGCCACTACCAACACAGTAAAGCGCTTCTTTTTTATGCACGACTAAAACTACAATACCGTTAAGACATGCAACAAATATTCAGCAGCGTCACTCAAGATATGCAACAAATGTTTTAGTCATTTCTTTGAGTGATATCATGTGATTCTCATTATTATCTATCTCCCTCATTCCTCATCTCTTATATCTTGGGTGCTAGTCACACTTTTATTGCATCAATAACACAATTACAATGTTCAAGGAATATTGAAAATGATGGAACAGAGGACCGTCACCAGAGAATACTGCACGTGCGCAGCCTGTGCTGGAAGTTTTGTTGCAGGTCTTAAAATGGGTACTTGCATAATCTGACAGGACATCTTGCATAATCTCGGACTGAAATGTTGATTGTGTCACAGTGCGGAGTTCGTCCGATGATTCCTCATATAAGCTTGAATAAAACTTCTGTTTCAAGTAAATGCATATCTCAAGTAAGTACGAAGGTGTGAACCAAATGCTATCAGCCAGGCAAGATGCTGGTGGTCGTGGTCTGAATGCGTCTAATGCAGATGTACGACTTTAGGACACAGGTATCGCTTACCCGAGATATACTTATCATCTCAAAAATGAGGTTGTTATAGCTCCCAAGCTCCCAGAAAGGAAATCTGGATGTTCGCTATTTGGAGGCTTCCACTCGAGGAGAACGCTCTATCGTACAAGCGACGATGAGAGCCATAGACGAAGTTCTCTGATTAGTGAGACTTCTAATTAGAATATTTGGAATCAATATCCGATCAGCGATGGATAAACATGGGAGATTTAATGTCTCAAAAAATTATGATATCTCGCATTATCATTTTGTGTGTTTAAGATATGATTGTTAGAGAGACGAACTATGTAGCACATAGCCAGACTTGTTATAACTATCTGAGAAAGATTTTATTGTAAGCCACTTCAATCCTTTATCGTTCACTCTGGACATTAACGACGACGCCCGCTAGACCCACCTTGAGATAGACTTGTAAGATAAGTTGTGCGGGAGATACAATACAGCGCTATGAATTCAAAAAGTTCAAAAAACCAAAAGAGCCACCAGTGGTCGACATGAATGCTCACACTACCTTCCACCCACCGAACCCGCCAGTACCAAATGCTTATGGTTATCTAAAGTCAAAATATTCCACCCTCACTTGCTTTAAACATCAATATTGACTCTGCATTCATGCATGGTGTTCCTCATGGGACCAGCCTCAAGGACCGTGGAGTATCTGTTTGGTCAATCACTAGCAGTTACTTTCCGGAGTTGATCCATTCACTACCATAGGCGACTTCACCTTTTTATCTGTCTCTGTCTTGGCTCGCGCTGCTTCTGCAGCTACCGCAGCTACAGTATTCGATCTGACTGCTAAAACTCTATCCCTCTCTCTTTCTTCCATTGTCCGAATATTTCTCCCCCTGGTCTCTTTGGCTCTCCCCGGCTTCTTTCCCTGAGATGCCATAGGTCTTGCTTTGGAGGTTTTGATATCTTGCCGTCGTTCTCTGGGCTCTGCCCCTTCTTTTGCAAGCTTTACCCGCAGAACCTTTCCACGAAATACTACACCGTCAAGCATCTCCACCATAGCCTGGGCCATGTTATGCGTGTCAAAACTCAGGAAAGTATGACACTTTTGCCTCCAATCTGGATGCTTTTCGATGATTATATTGCGTAGAGCATCAAGAGGGTTCTCGGTGGATGGACTGCCGCGATATTCCGATTTTATAACATTGTATAGATAACTTTTTAGATAAGAAGTCGATGTTTCTCGAGGAAGCTGGGTAATGATAACTTTGCTTCTTACAATTTTCATTTCGTCAGATCGTTGAGTCATGTAAGAAATAGGAGAAGATGCTGCGAATGACTGTTAAGATGGTTGTATGTAGACTGGCGTATCTGGTACCATATCACCGGCATACAACATAGATGGATAGGTGAGCGGTGCTGCAACATTTGGATACATTTCGATACTTTGTATCTGTTGAATCTGAGCTTGTTAACTTATATCATGGCAATGAGTTTGGGAAGTTCTACCTGAGTCAAGCCTTGATCATCAAATTTGGCTGATGTAGAAGTAGAGATATATGTGCTTTCGGTTAAAGGAGCTATTTGAACGAATGGTGTCTGTTGAATTGGCATTGCAGAGGCTGGTGACACCGAAAATGTTGGTGTTGGAAGTGTCTTTCTTGTTCTTGATACATTTCCGCAGGAGTTCGAGGTGGTCCATGGGATAGCAAGATCCCGCACTTGAATTGGCATCGTTTCATTGCGGCCATCTGCACACAACGCTCGATTTCCCATAGTTCCACCTTTTAGATGCTCTGCTGCTGTTAGTCGTATCTCTTCATAATCGAACAACTTACGAAGTGCTTTAACAAAGTCCTCCTTTCCACGTACTGTCACCCACCCACAAGTTGACCCTGGATATACCTGCGCATGTTCGATTGCAAGGCAGTATCCCTCAGAATCATGTTTTCGTGCGAAGTCTTTTAGAATCTGCCATTTGCATGACCATGGGAGGTTGCTGACCAAAATATAATATAAGCCAGTTACATCACCAGGTAGAACTTGAGGCATGATGTTAGATGCGGAAGTTCAATGGTAAGATACACGATGAACGGATGTCAAGAGAGATGTGTTCTGAATAAGAAAATTGTGTCTAGGCTATAGTGCTTTGAGGCGGCTGTGACTTTGGGGTATATTTAACATTTGATGAGTTACCAAAGGAAAGCCTTAATGTTGGTCACTCGGTCAAGAGATTCTAGGCACTCAATGCAAAAGGCCGAATTCGAATGGGCATGGAAATAGAACGAAACCCAAGACTCAAAATTGAGTAGAGCAAACGAACTTTTGCGGCAATTTTTGCCGACTGCTTGTCAATTTCTCGAACCATCTCTCAAATTCTTGCGAGACAGAGATGGATTACTATTTATCTGCAATTGCAAAGAGGTTTTAGATATAATTGTCAGCTGTGATCTGGTTAAGTTGATTGTATCTCAGAGAACGATTGGAAAAAGAAGAAGAAAACAAAAGGTCTGAGATGGATTAATCCATGAAAATACCTGTGTAACGTATATTTGGAGTCAGCAAAAGAAAAGCTTGAGATTCAAATTTTGATTCGGATACTCCTCATGTCTACCTGCCATCCTGCGTTTATCCTGGGTGATTAACTATCTATCCCATCTTTTATGCGTGATTGGAGAAAAATCAATGATACTCCGGGAAATATAAAAATCTCTAGGGTACCAAGACCCTGAATGAATAGGAATTTCTATCTCACTAGTGCGTCTTCTCCCAATTTCTATCATGCTTCCCGAATGCATAAGAGCTTTTGAAATGTTTGGTGGCTTGGATAACTAGAATAGATAAAGGTGATGGAAAAGAAAGTTGCAATTGCTATTGAAACAGGCCTAGTGCATGCTACCTGTCACAGATTCTGCGATATGAGTTAATTTGGAGTGGCGCAGCCGACCTTTCACATGGTTTGATATCAGTTTTCCAACTTATACTGAACATTGGACTTTCCCTTATGAAATGGTTTTGAGGATACTGATTTGGAGTTCCCGAATTTAGCTGGAAAAATTGGTAGGGGAAATGTAGAGATCCTTAGCAGCGGCCCCTAGTTCAAGAAACATTTTCCCACAAATTTTGGATCGTTGAGCTCACATAGATACTGACTTTTCAAGAATCTCGCTCTGGTTCAGTCAGGTGGTGTATAGCTAAATGTTCTTTGTGTAACTGAGGATACATCTGCCGTTTAACTTCAACGCTTTACATTGAGTGCGGCAAGTACGGTGATGCCGCCATTGGTGGATATCTAGGATATGTATTAAATCAACGGCCTCACCAAGATAGAGCGACTAGGCACCAACCCAAACCAGAACTCAGGGTTCTACATGGCACCACCAAGCCATGACAAGAACCAGGTTGTCAACATGGCAACATGGGACTGCAGACGCAGTCACAAAGGCAAACGTATATGCATAACATGTTTGGCCCTCACTTTTAAAAAATATTGTCCTGTGAAAGCTTCCCTTACAATCTGAAGAATGTTCGGAGCACTTTCTAGGTCTTCAGTAAATTCATAAGATCACATTTATGAATGAGGCCGAAGGACAGTGATAGCTTGGACACTAAAACGATAATATGTCTCCATCCAGAGGGTATGAAGCGATCGAATAAATCTGAATTGAACTTCGAAATCCATGTTTCCAGAAATCTTTCTCGATTATCGCGGGTAGGATATTCGGCTATTTTGCCCGGTCGCAAGACTTAAATTCATACACCTGATGATCATCTCTATGACTTTCTAGAAAAGCTTGAAGAACAAGAGAGATATACATGCATGTAGGAGAAAATGCAGGGAAGACCCAAGTACAATCGATCGAAGATTCCCATCCCAGGCATGCATGCGTGCATGCATGTGTAACATCAAAAATGGCTCACTTGCAGCTAATTGACGGATTTTCAATGGAAGACGCCAAAAAGATTTGATTAGATATGATGTGAACTTGGCATATATTGTCCATCTATTGATGCGATAACTTTTAAGCCCTACAGAGTGTGTCGAGAATTTCTTCCTGTGCAAGGACACAGCATACCTGAACTTTCTAGAGGGGTGGAGTTTAGGAAACAATTTTACGGGTAGTCACGTATTAGAGTCGGTCAATAGGATGTAGTCCGAAGCGATCAGGGCCTTGGAGAGCCATCTATCAATAGTCATAGATATCAGTACACATAAAATGCAGAATGACTTTGCTAAGTTTTTATTGGCTTTAGATAATGCAGAAGAAAGACACAGCGACAAGGGTTGAATTCTGATCGAGGACAACTAGAAGGACCAAAATGAATATTTTCAGGGATTCAAACTCGACAATCTATCAACTTTAGCGGGCACTTAATCTGGAGTACTTGAGGATCCTGGTATCATTACCATTTGATAGACAATTTGAGCGATATGAAATTCGAATATTGTTCTAGATTGAGGATATTAGGAGAGGGTATCAGGGAAATGATGGAGATTGAGCAACTAGGAATGTTGACATCATTTGCTTTATTCACAAGATTTTCGGTCTTTGGTTAACCGATATCCCTACATCATGCACGTCCCTATATCGTGCATATTTTTAAACTCATTCTACAACAATTTCAATATTTAATAATAAATGCATTCAATAAGATATAAAGCTATAAATTGTTTAAGAATATAATAAAATATAATAGATTAGAAAAGAAGATTTAAAACTTTCTTATTTAAACCTTGTAGAAATCTTGATCTATTGGCCTCATTTCAATTATATAACCCTCTCCTCTTTTTCTATTATTGATTTATTTATTATTATTATATTAAAGGGTTCCATAGCTTTCTTAGATATTAGATCTATATGTTAGAAAAGGTGCTCATACCGCATATCACACTATGCTATATCGGGATTAGCCTACATGTGACTTTATTGAGTCCATACATATATGTATCGTAACTCT
>PQXJ01000607.1:0-18155 GCA_004786225.1 Botryotinia narcissicola | reverse complement strand
GGGGTTTGTTGGTGGGAATTTTGGTTTGGGTTTTTTGTTGGAATTTGATGGGATGTAAGAATAGACAGAGTACAAGTGGAAGAGAGGACTTTGCTGGTGTATATCATTTGCATGTAGTACAATGCCATAGAAAAAAGCATGTAAATCAAGACGAGCATTTGCTCTCGGTATTCTTTTTTCATGGAGCGAAGTAGCCACTGTTATACTCGAAGAAGAAGAAAAATTCATGCATTCAGGCCTAACTCCTATCTGCCCAGTGCCTACATGCTTGCTCCCTATCCCATAATGGAATGAACTCCTAAATTCTTGGTACCCGAACAACACATCCAATCCAAACCCGAAGTTTCTTCAGATACCCCGGGGCATATCATTCATATAGATCTCGTGTGAAGAATTCTTCTTGGGTCTTCAGTCGATCAACCGCCATATCGCATTCATCATCCTCATTAGTCAATTCCAAGTGGGTATCTTTCCGCGAATTAAATCAATAAAACTGCAAATATCCTATTTCTCAAGCCCTTTCTGTCCTGGATAAAGCTTTTATTTTTCCCTTGCTGCTCTCTTTTTCGTCTATCGCAACCCTGTGAGATCGACTCCTACTTCTTGTTCTCTGTCTTCTCCTTGGAATCTCCTTATCGGCCGAATGACCCTTGCTACGAGAGCGGGAGGGTGATTGACCTCTCCGGGTCTTTGAGCGCGGAGAGCAAAGAAGGAGAGATGATGATGGGGAGGGAGTTGTTGTCGTTGCTGTAGCGTGAGTCTTTTGGTATTTGATTTTATGGGCTGTGGCTGTAGGGGATGTCATGGTTGCGTTTGCGTTTGTTGACTTGGGGTTGAGGGGTGAGGATAATGGCAGTGGTGAGGATGTTGTCAAGTGAGATGTCTGAGGTGATCGATGACGAACTCGACCTCGAAAATTCGTGGATGTACTGGTTGTTATGGGTGGTGGAGAAGCAGCAGAAGAGCGGCGACGTTTACGACCACGGTGAGGGGAAGGCTCGTTGGAAGGTGGATGGGTTGCGGGGCAAGGGTCAATAAGTGGCATTTTTCACGATGGAGTTGGAGGATGGGTGTGTATGTCAGGAGCTTGTTTGTCTCGATAAAGCTCTGGTGATCCAGTCTGCAAGGTTCGAGCTTTGGAGGTAAAGCCGTCTATTGTGATTGATGTTCAGTAGTCAATCAACTATGATCTTATGTTAGTTTGTTCCTTGACTAATACTCGAAGGGATAATGTACATCAGAGATTGTACATAAAGAGTGATGATCCGTCTCTCTATGAGTGGTCAGAGGTCAGAGGCTGAACGATAAGTTGATGGTGAATGGTGCCAGCGAACGCCAAAATGTTAGTTGTTCAACATTGATTTTCTAGTGGCACGGCGTCAAGAGATATATCAAAATATGGTGATAGAATCAAATATGTAGAGCAGGCAGAGCTTTTGTGTTGGAGTAGTAGGACCTTGAATTCAAGAAGAAGGGGGTTCATGCAAGGAATCGATTTTAGATATTTTGAGTTGAAAGAGAGTTAGACATAAGCAAACGAATTATAATCTTTCAAATTATTAGTACTTCGAATGAGATTTCTTGTTCGTTTTGAAAACAATACCATGATAGGTACGAATCGATATACAATAATAATATAATAACTGATCAACCTTCCCTCTTCATAGGTGATGAATAGATGCGGGGAAGTTGACGATCACCTAAAAGGGGACTTTAACGAATCAAAGAACTTGTTTTGTTTCATGGCTTTATATTTGCGCTGATATAATCCGCACGAAAACGTGGGCACTCAATATATATTGACATCCATGGTAACATACTGGATAAACAAGTATAATACTAACATATTTGTATCAAAGTAACAAATATTTGTTGTGTTATACAATTGATGTAGGTGTCCGCTCATTCAAATGTTGTGTTATGTGATGTATGAGGCAGCGCAGCATTGGGGAAAATAAATTTGGCGAGCCTCGTTTTCTTCGCAGACAACGAATGGACTTGAATCAAAAAGACAAAATACCTTCAATTTTCAGACGGGAATCACTTTTTGCAAGCTCTCAATACCAAATTTTTTGAATTCTCAAAATCCCCTCACCCATATCAACAATTTTTTCACTACCAGCCTTTAGAGCTTCGAGGATTTACTGCCGCTGCTATGCAAGCTCTGCCGGTACCCCTCCGCCTATGCTCTTGAAGATCAGGTCAGTACACACAACATGTCGTTCGGTATTCTTGTTTTGAGGGGCAATTGTACTGATATTAGTCTGGCGATAGGAATGATATGAAGACTGCTATGAAAAACAAAGATAGCAATCGACTCTCAGTCCTTCGATCACTCCTCAGTCAAACACTCAATGCTTCTAAAACTTCCTCGCCCATCAATACCGATATGCAAATGTTAGCTCTTCTCCGAAAAACTGCGAATGCCAGCCGAGCTGCAAGTGAAGAATTCAAGGCAGCAGGTAGAGAAGATCTCGTAGAGAAGGAAGAACAACAATTGAAGGTCTTGGAAGAATATGCTAGTGGTGTTGAGACAGTTGGTGAGGAAGAGATCAGAAACACTGTCAAGGATCTTGTCAATGGCATGAAGGCTGAGGGAGCAAAGATGCAAATGGGAGATGTGTTGAAGAGAGTATTTGCTCCTGAAGTATTGGGAGAAAAAAATGTAGAAAAGGGAGACGTCGCAAAGATAGTAAAGGAGATTATGGCAGCATCGTAAGGGCTTTGGCCAATGTATCAATTGTACGAGAAGATATAAAATTCGCAAAGCCCCAATATTATAGAAATCAATTCAACTCAATCATCGTTACAATATCTGGACAGATGTTATGGTGTTCAATCTAATTGACTCCATCTGATATCGAATATCCAGAAAAGTATACCCATTAGTGTACTGAACATCAATTGACACAAGTTTATTAATCATCGTGTTTCTTTATGATTTGATATCTTTGGGGATAAATCTTTCGGCCTTGTGTTCTCCACCCTTTTGATTGGATAAGGACATTGATAAGTGACGCGACCCGGGACCACGGTGACTACCTGGCATGTTGTGAATCTAGAGCTTGTAACATGCTTCGTTCCACCGCTCCTGGAAATGCCTCATAACCATAAATAATTCTACTTCATGGCGACTTCAATACTAATCAAATATCATACTTAACATGCCAAGATTTCGACCAGCTACCACGGGTTATGCCCAAATTGCCCAAGCCGAAGAGTTCAGCGATGACGAAGATGAGGACCCCCTCGCTGCCAGCCATGCTTCCTTACAACCAGCAACCGCACCACGATATGCCTCCATTTCACAACCTCGACCGCATGGTGGAATGTATACAGATGGATACAGTTCACCGACAAATCATCGAAAGTCCGGACATACGAGAAGGCGAAGCCGTATGGGAAGCAATGCCTCCGGTGTGGACATCAAAGCTATAAATGCTAGATTGGAACGATGGGCCGACGAGATAGCATCCAAGTTCAAGATCAATAAAGTAAAAGGGAAATCACATCAGGAGGAAAGACTGGAAATCCAGCACTCAGTTTTTCAAGCACCGGAAGGCATGCGACCCGTTACTGCTGATACTTTGGCATCGGAGCCCGATCATGGACGAATGACGAAATCGGAATTTGAGGAGGTTGTTGAAAGTGTTCGAGTTGCGATTGAACAGGGTATGCATCCGAAAATGATATCTCAGGGTAGTTCTGGAAGTTATTTTTCTCGAAATAGTGATGGAAAAGTAGTCGGTGTGTTCAAACCGAAGGATGAGGAACCGTACGCCGCAGGAAATCCGAAATGGAACAAATGGATCCATCGCAATTTATTTCCATGCTTCTTTGGCAGGGCATGTCTAATTCCCAATTTGAGTTATGTTTCCGAAGCTGCAGCATACACGCTTGACTGTAGGTTACGAACCCACCTTGTGCCCTACACCGACATAGTTCACTTATCTTCGAAATCTTTTCATTATGATTTTTGGGATCGAAGGAAGTTTTACAGGAGTAAAAAGCCTTTACCCCCAAAGGTTGGCAGTTTCCAAGTCTTCCTCAAAGGTTTCAAGGACGCGAATATCTTCCTCCGTGAACACCCTTGGCCAGATCATGCAAATGGAGCATTTAGATTGAACGATACTCACAGAAACAGAAGAGGATGGAAAGAGACTTGCCGTCCAGGTTCATCAAAGTCAGACGAGGGTAATGAAGGGGCAGGGGCTAGCAGTCCTACCGGATCCGGAGATGGTAATCAAAATCGACGTTTCGCTTGGACAGATGCATTACAACAATCATTTCGAGAGGAGTTGGAGAAACTGGTTATATTGGATTATATAATGCGAAATACAGATAGAGGTCTTGATAATTGGATGATCAATATCGACTGGGAAAATCAGGGCGTTTCCATCGTTTCAGACCCACCTCAAATGAGGACCAATCCAGACTCAGACCACGCACCACGAGTAGTTCCTAGCTCTGATAACATCAATATGTCTCATCTACCGGCATATCCCTACCGTAGTCAAGAGCCTATGGAAGCTACAAGTAGATCGGCTACGCCATCTAGAATAGCAGCACCAACCATATCTATTGGTGCGATTGATAATAGTTTATCGTGGCCTTGGAAGCATCCTGATGCTTGGCGAAGTTTCCCCTTTGGATGGTTGTTCTTACCTGTATCACTGATTGGACAACCATTTTCTCAAAAAACTCGGGATCACTTTCTTCCCTTGCTCACTTCAAAGCAATGGTGGAGTGAGACTCAGCTAGAGTTGAGAAAGGTATTCAGTCAAGATGCGGATTTTCAAGAACGCATGTTCGCTAGACAAATTGCTGTCATGAAAGGACATGCTTGGAATGTCGTTGATACCCTCAAAACGGTAGACCACGGTCCTTTAGAGTTGACTCGAAGACCAAGAGTTTGCGTTTGGGACGATCTTGTTGATATACCTGTTGCGGTTCCTATGAGGGTGCCTTCTGCAGAAATGCGAAGACGTAATGAGGCTCGCAATAGCCTCGATGAAGAAATGGATATTAGTGCCGCAAATGCGCATGCGCCGCAACCAGATCTTCTGGGACTTGCAAGTCCCTCTACAGAATTACCAAACCCGAACCGATTCGAATTAGCTAGTCCACGATATAGTGAAGAGCCTTCCCCTGACCTCGAGTCTTCTGAGCCTACATTTGGAAATACAGGATTCTCTCGAGAGAATACTTCTAAGGATGGAGTGAGGTTCTCGGATCGACCACACCTTCAACATTCTAGAAATCGTATGAGTTATGATGGGCCTGCAAGGTCACCAAACGGCAACCATTTTGAATCGAGAAGATTCTCATTTAGTTCGAGGAGTCGTGGAGCTGTTCAGACATTGTATGATGGCGATGATCTTGAAGGGGACTTGGGATACGCAGTGGCTGAAGGGATGGAGGGCAATCAAAGGTAGGTTATAGTAGAAAGACTTGAAACAGTCAAAAGCAAAAACCCCGTCTTTACGTGGTGTTAATGGGGAAAAGGAATGACGATCCGCAAAGGAATAAATAAGTACGAATATGTATATTATCTCTCGGAAGGCGGCGCATGATTTTTTTTGCAAATGGGCGTCAAAATAGTCTGGAGATAGATCTCTTCGGGGCAGTAATCATATGGGACACTGGGGTAGCATGATTTTTATGAAATTAGTTGGTATGCCGTTCGCTCACAATAAATGAAATACATTTGAAATATGAATATTATTGTGTTATTCTTTTTCCCCTCCCTCTTTTCGGCAAATCATAACTACCTAACTAGGTAGGTATCTGGAGTTTTGTAGGAAAATTTCACTAGGTTCATTGTGATTAATGTTGATATTGGTATTAATAATCCGTTATTGTTGTTGTTATTTGATAAACCTGTAAGTTTAAAGTTGATTGGGCTGGCGGAAGTGGAAAATAGATCAAGACGAGGTGGATATATATGCTGGTTGCTAGTTAGTGCTAAGCGATAATGTTTGTTCGTATTTCTCTTCGAGTGTTAGTACCCTGTTCTTTGATTTTCTCGGTGTATCACATTAAATTTGATGGGGGTTTGATTGTTTACTATCTCGTTAATTGGGAGAGGAGCAGGTGAGATGGGGAAGGGGGGCATGCTCGGATTTCTGCTGGTGTAGATGTACATCGTTCTCGTCTGAGTAAATTTGTAGGTGAGCGTACAGTATTATCCCCGTCTGGGTACAATGGCACATCATGAATGCTCATGAGAGTCTGCTGATGACGACAGCTGATGATTGATTGCGAATGGATGGAAAAGTACCAAATCTCGCTAAAGTTATGTAGAAGTAGAGTTTTCGACCTCGTGTCAGGATTCTTTGTGTCCGAGTCAAACTACGAGAGCATCCCTAATGCTGTCGAACTGGATGCTTTTTCATTTCAGATGTAATATTCTCTTCGGGTGTGGAAGATTCAAATGTATTCATTATTATCAATAAACCGAAACTTGAATTTGTAATCTCTTTGAGTATAGAAAGTATTAGACGCATTTATATTGATAATGAAATGGGACTCGGAATACTTATCTGAGTCTTATCTCCCGGATTATCTGATGGTCAGACTAGCATGAGCAGGACGGCAATTTTATTTGAGTTAACAGCAGTCTATACTGAACGGATTGTTAGATGTAACTCAAATACTTACGAACAGAAAACCATGCGGAAGGGTATCTAAAACAGGGGAGCTCATTTCACTAGCAGGAAGAAAGGATTTGAAAGACAAAAGGAAAATTAAGCTATCCGTATTTACGTTGCTTTGTAAACTAGGCTAGCGCCAACCCGATTTGTGGCAAGGAAAAGTATGCCTGCATAGTACTCCAAAACACGCCGAAAAACTAGCTATATTTCAGTGTCCAATCTTCAAAGGACACCTGCTTCACGGTGCAACACACCCGCTACAAGAGCATTGCGCAAAAAATTCATGCCTGGCCCTTTCCGCCAAGAAGATATCTGCTTCGTCAATCAGCAGAATACAGCCCGATCTATTTGCAAGTGAAGAATTGGTTTCGAGTGCTGCTTCGACTTCAGCGGCTTTTGATCCAAGATCTCCTGCAAGGAGTCCTTTCCTTGAGCCATTATTGTGATTGTCGGTACAAACCGCAAGTAATTTGGAATAGAGGTTTTCGAAAAGAGTTTGCTACGCATTCTATGGGAAGACAGCCATGAGTATGATCTCTCTATTTGACCACTAGTGAAGTAAAGATCGGCATACCTGCTGTGGAAGTTTGCCAACCCCGGGTGCTCCATGCAAGAGCATGATCAATCCTTTGCCTTGACAGCATTGCGTAAGATACACTACAGTCTATATATGACTCGGAGCCCATACCTTTCCTACGCACTATATCCAATTCATCCTTATCTGCCACTTCGACACCTTCTCCCTGATTGCTGTTTGATCGGACACTTCACCATATCCTTATGGCCCTTGGGTAGTGCCAATTGGTCGAAGTATTTTCATCATCAACCCTCTTTACCTCTGTAATATCTCCAAGGTTCAATTTTGCTGCATTATAATTAGTCTAGCTCTATGATGGATTATATTAGCTTAACATAATGGAGATAGACAGAAAGAAAGCATACCCCATTTTTGACTACGCAGAATGAAGCCGAACACACGGTATGACATGATTAATAACTCGTCTCCACTTGGCAGATTGTTGCCTCGAGCTTCTTCTAGTCTTTGTGGGACAATCATCATAGATGAATGTCTCGCGCTGACAGTAGAATACTGGTTTTCAATGAATTCCTCTTTGCCATTACGATCAACATAGGAATAATCGTGACATTCCTCATAATCACAACAAGATGAAGAGCACCTGCTACTATATCTTTCCACTCTTTCGGCTTCTAGTTTCGGAGTAGGGTCTGCTAGGTTTTCAATGACGGGTACTCAGCTGAAGTAGAGCTTCTTCAAAGCCAATTATTACTTGACTGTCAACTTCGTCTCGTGTGTCAAGAGTGAGTCCCGTACAGTACATGTGTTTGATGCCGGCTGTCTCAAGGAAGAGCTTGCCTCTAGAAATAAGCTTTTCACGATTCATCTCCTTATAAAAATGGAGTGGATAGACTGGTAATGAGGTAGAATTCTGTTCTCCTTCATACATCTGTATCGTGAAATGCTTCGAAACTGAGCCAAGCCATTTGCCATCGTGATCTATGCAGACACATTGGATAGTGATAGGACTATAATTGATAGCTAGTTTGGAGCCGCTTTGCCATTTTGCCGGCTCAGTGTTATCCTTATTGATATTAACGCCGATAACTCGGTAGACTTGCTGAATTTTCCCCTCTACAACTTCATCTCCAGTTTTAAACAATTGCCAAATATCACTAAAAACAACCTTTTCGAAAGAGCTACTTGCTAGGCACTCTTATTTATCTTTGGTATAGTGATCAATGAATTCAATCAAGCATCTCATGTCGTTGAGTGCAGCTTTAGAATTGAGATCTAGGCTGTCTGCTTCGGAGGGATAATCTGATGTTGAGTTAGCCTCCGCATTTACTGTAGTTTCGTTTGAGCGTCCTCCAATCATCGTAGATAGCGGCTGGCCATCAGAGCCTAGAGCAATAGAGAGGTCTTTGGGTTCTAGATTGCCAACAGTGGCCGTTTTCCTGCCGAAATATCTGTTTAGTGCTGTATATTGAGTCCGGATTTCTTCCTTGTAGAATATCAAGGCTTTAAAGGGTCTGAATAGCAGGACTGAATCGGTCCTCTAATCTGAGAGGCCGTCTTCATGTATCTTGCTCAAAGTCCTGATGATATATTCCGAGTTGATCCTGATGCGCTCGGCTAGGGCTTCCTGGCCCGCTACTGGGGTTCTTGCGCTCGGCCGGGAGGTCTTTCTTTGTTCGCTATAGCCAACTTCTTGTAAAGAATCGCCCTTACTGGCTTGCATCCTCTGCCGGCTTCTGTACTGGTTGCCTTCGAAAGTGATTTCAGATTCGCCAACCAACACGTCAATGGCGTAAATGTCGTCAGAAGGTGAGGAAGATGCTCTGAAGCTTTTCTATTCGACTGGGCCGTGTTCTGGAATGACACGAACAGTTGTCTGTTAATCCTCCTTGGTGTCACTCTGAGAGCCATAAAAACTTCTCCTGCGGCTTCGAAATCTAAACCCCACTCTCCCGAGCAGAAATTTTTAAATTGGCCCCTTCTCTTGTTCTTGGGAATCGTAGGGATAAAATGAGCCTCAGCTTAGTTGATCACATTAAGCTTCATTTTCAGAAATGAGAGACATTCCAAAAAGAAATACGACAAAGAACCCCAGGGGAGATGCCACACAAAATACACTATCCGAAGCCAAACGGATTGGGATGGAGTACTGCAAATACTCATTGCAGCTCAAGACGCCAGAGGTGATGCTCAACCCGGAGCCGCAGGAAAAGTAAAGAAATTCTCGGGGAAACTAAATGCGCACTCTACCAAAATCAAGAAATTTGTCCCTTTAATCCCAATCAATACTTATATATCGCCTGTGATCATTATATTGAACGTGATATTTGATGTGATTTCCACTCCCATCAACTTGTTTGGGAAGACATTCATAGTGGTCCTTTTAGGCTATGAAAGCGTCCAACACTGTTCTAGAAGAGCTCTTGAAATCATTGGATAGCTTCCGAGACTCTTTTGAGGGTATTGAGACTTATTTTTCAATATACTATGGATTTCGGAAGTATCGAGGGCAGCTATGTCCTTAGGAGTTGCTATCTTGAAAGCAATTGAAGAGGTGATTTGTTACTATCTCCAACACACAGGTAGAGTGACTAAATTCTCTTTCCTCGTCTCCTCTCAATCATTGTGAATCAGTGACTAATGTGACAAATTATACAGCATTTAAAGCATCGGAGGCACTTTGGAATGGTGAAGATTACAAAAAATCAATCACAATGAGTCTCAAGATATTACCACGCATGGAGAGCGTCTTCATCGTGAAGCCAAAAAGGCCAATTTCAAGGAAAATCACGAGATACACACTGGCGTGATTGATGCAAATAATGGTATCTAACAAGGTACTGCCCCTCTAACAAAACTTTATAGATCAAACTTAACTTTTCGTTCTGACATGAAACATTCAAGTTCACTATAGACTCTCCGAACTACATACAATGTTGCTAGACCTCGAATATAACCGAAAGCAGAGAGATGCCCAAGACGAATATAATCGGAAGCAAAGAGATGCCCAAGAAGAAGCTTTGAGAAGTAAGGGACCTTATTGTGGTATCAGTATCTACTTGAAGAAAGCTGACCTATTCTAGACGAAAACATGTATCTTCGAGTGGAGAACAATTTCTTTCGCGCTATCACACCACCTCCTCAACAAGGGCTGCCATTGACCCAAGAGCCCCATATCTCCCAAGGAGACTTGCAAGGGCTGATCGATATGCCACCGATGAGTGGTGTATCAGAAAGCTATATTGGACAAACCAACCAAGATCTAGTGCACGCCTTCAGATCTAAGCAGCGGTTTGATCTAGCAGGCCAGGAGTTGCCCGAACTTATCACAAAATCTTCACAGTTTAGACTATGGCTGGTCAACCCAGTATCTAGAGAGCTTCTTATCCATGGGAATGGATCGTCCGAGCCAACATCTCCTTTCACTTTTTTCTGCTCCCTGTTAATCAAGAATCTGATCAATATGGACCTCTTCCGTACCGTCTTTTTCTTCTGCGGATCTCATACACGATCATACGACCCTTATTCCGGAGGCATTTCAATGATCAAGAGCTTTCTCGCGCAATTGCTTTCACAGAGCCAGTTCGATTTGAAATTTCTAAGTCTTGATGACATCGAGCAGATTAGGGCAAACAATCTTGATGCGCTTCGATGGCTTTTCAAGACTCTAGTGCAACATTTGGCCAGAGAAGTAACCTTTTTCTGTATCATTGATGGCATCGATTTTTACTGTGATCCTCGAGGCCCACATTTCAAAGATATGGAATTGGTGGTGGATTCTTGTTTAGAGCTTCGAGAGGCGACCGATATGCGAGCGACCTTCAAGCTGCTCATATCTTGCTCTTCAAGTACGGAGCTAAGCAAACTTATAAAGGGTGATTGTTCTTTGAGTTTGACTCCAGGGGAAAGGACAGGTATCGAATTCAGCTCATCACGATTTGAAAGAGAATTTGGCAATGATTTTTCGGAAAGTTATTGAGGTTCTGAGGTTACAAACGCTATACGCCACTAGTATTAAGATCCGACCTTCTCATTACCAACAGTATTCCTAACTTCTAAGGCTCTGGATCATCTCATGTTTTGTCTCATCGAAATCTTCACGTCCTAGTCGTCTTTTGTTAACGTCGACTGGTGCCTGTTAGTGAAAGCGAGTGTCGTAAGTGAGTGTTCCGTAGCATGTTAAAGTCCATGAGGAGTTCGGAGCTGAGCTAATAATTTTTATGTCCTTGTACGTAGCTCGATGAGAGTGACAAATCTATTAGTATACCTAGTAACTTCTAATAATATGCTTTTGAAGGTGATACAGTCCTAGGTAAGTAAAGGGACACTCGCTTTTACTAACTGGTAACTAGGCGACCGACGCGACCGAGTTATCGGAGGTATATAAGTCATGTGACTTACCGAAGACGTGAGAAGTGATCATTTAGTTAGATAACTCGATTACAGTCATATTTAGTCTTCTTTTGATTATGATGTGATGGCGATTTAAGTATGGGAATATGAATGGCCGAGGGCATAGGAATGGGAGATGGCAATGTTCTAGGATGTTGAAGCACGTGAACAATATCATTAGTGCGCTGAGACTACCTACCTAGATGAAGTTTCGAACATACCTAAGTAGCGGCCGAAACATCTCGAACCTGCTTTATTGTATAGTAAACTCTTATGTGATTGAAAATTGCTTAACTACCTAGGCATCTGTCTTTGTAATAGATACCTACATGCTAGGTACCTATCTAGGTAAATAACTTGAAAACCTTATTAGCTAGTAAAAATGATGTATCGTTGCTTACTAATTGCTTTGTACCTCCAGACTCGCGGAAATTTTCTATCACATCTATCGCTGTGCCTCCTCTCTCTCCCACATCCCTACTACGTACATATCCATACATCTGCTCTACCTACTCTCCTTCGTACTTTTACCTATATAATAAATTCATTACTCATTCACACATAAGAAATTCTATGAATATTCACGAAACTCAAAAAACCCAGTGAATATACGAAGATCAAACAGAATGATCACATTCCGATGATTTTAGTTTCATCGACTTTTTCTTTTTCCTACTTACTTTTGCACAATCCTCCCTAGTGATAAATATTGCCCCTCCTGTGAATTTATCGGCTCGATTACTACAACTACCTACCATTACAACCACATCATAATCATACACACACACGGTACATACGACACACAGCTTAATGCATGCGACCGTGACGAATACTCAATGTTGTCTACCATAAAGGAGAATTATGGCCTCAATGAATAACAACTTCTCTGGTAATTTCCCAATCCTCGCAAACGGAGAGTCCCTACATACACACCAAGGCAAACTATCTGGAAGTTCAGACCTACACCCAAATTACCCTACCGATTTTGATAAACCTGTTACTTACAATTTCTCTGTTGCACAAGGCCAAAACCCTCCAAGATCAAGACCGAATCAAAATGAGAACAATCCCGGTATACCACTTTCGAACGGTCATGCCACAAATGCCCAAAATTGGAGTCCCGCGCAGCTGCTAAATCCTCGAAGCATTAATCAAAATTCACGACCCTCGCCCAGTTTATCACCTCATCCCCGACCAAGAGTTTCACCAGCAGCATCTGCTTCTCAGCCTCTGTTTCAGTTCGACACCCCCGGCGGATCGTATACGCCGTCACCTCCCTCGAACCCGAATTATAACGTGAACTCGAACTCGAATGGCCAGAATGGCTTTGCATCATACGCGAACCCAAATGGGCAGATGCCGGGCATGGGAAATTTTGTGGATCGAATGCATAATATCACAGATCGCGACATGGTACCTCAAAAACGTCGAAGAGTAGAAGACTTGACCGGGGAGGGAAGCAGAGCACAATTTAATGGAAGTTCTAGTGGAGGTGCATACGGACAATATGTGAAAAACAGGAGGGTTGAAGGCTCGAAGGATGGTTGCACCAAACAAGTACTCGACTTATCTCTGGTGGACGATGACGATGTTGTAGTTGTCGGAAATGAGCAGGATAGGGAAGTTTTCTACGGACGTATTGAAGGATCTCAACTCAACGCTCATCGAGTACCAACCCCAAAACCTGGCGCCCAATCACTCATACCCGAGAACTGGCCGCAGATAAAGATTGTATTGAGGAGGAAGGAAGGAGATAAGACGAATAATATCCACGCTCTCGATTGTACTCGCGAAATTATTGGCTGCGTCGATGTGAATACTGCAATTGGACTCGCACCTATTCTTGACTCCCCAAAAATGGGTGTCAGAACAGCTGCCCGTATTCTTACAAGAAGAAAGGCGCCCGATGATCAGCCAGTGGGTTCCCCATGCTCTGTCCGTTATAATTTGGATTTAAATCTTTACGGACCAAAAAAGCACGCTCTTCAAATTGGCCGACATCTTTCTCACAAGCAATTGTGGTTAAGAACCCCACTTTCCGTAGAAGCCGGAATTCCATTACACAATCCTCATGCTATAGAGAAGCCTTCAATGGCCTTGCAGCCCACGTCTAGTACATACTCATCTTACGCATCTCGTTCCCAGGCCCCCGTTCGGACAACAGAAGAAATCCGAAATGACGTATTGGGAGTTTTCGACTCATTGCCGAGATCTGAGAATTTACCAGAGATGGAGCCAAGTTCTTTGATTACTACGGAGCTTCTCAAACATCAGAATCAGGGTCTCTACTTCATGATAAATAGTGAAAAGGAGCGAAATTATGAGTTAAATGACAAATGCGATTTGTGGAATCTTAGACATGGGAACAATGGGCAGAGGATATATTACAATGTCATCACCGGTGATGAGGAACGCAAAAGTCCACCACAGGTACTTGGTGGAATTCTTGCCGATATGATGGGACTTGGCAAAACTCTCAGCATTCTCTCCTTGGTAGCTACAACACTGGACGATTCAAGGGATTGGGCGAAGCAAAGACCATCACAATCCGAGCAGAGAGAGCAGCCAGTTCTGAAATCAGGCAAGGCTGTCGCTCAGCCCAAGTTCGAACCTTCAACTCTCGCTTTGAACTGCAAAACTACCCTGTTAGTTGCTCCGCTCAGTGTCATTTCCAATTGGGAAGATCAGATCAAGGCACATATCAAACCCGATGCTTTGAAGTATTACATCTATCATGGCGCTAATCGTATCAAGGATGTTACGAAATTGTCAGAGTATGATATGGTCATTACTACATATGGTTCTGTCGCCAGCGAATGCAATAATAGTAACAAAAAGAAAGATGGTAAATATCCTCTCGAGGAGATGAATTGGTTTCGAATTGTACTCGACGAAGCTCATATGATCCGGGAACAATCAACTTTGCAATTCAAGGCTATTTGTAGGCTTTCAGCACAGCGTCGATGGGCTTGCACAGGTACACCAGTTCAGAATCGACTCGAGGACTTAGGTTCTTTGATGAATTTCCTTCGCGTCAAACCATTCAACGGAAGTGGGTTTGCCTAACATATACTAACCCCTTTCAAGATTTGCGATCCTGAAATTATTCCCAAACTTCGATTATTAGTTGACAGCATTACTCTTCGTCGACTCAAAGACAAAATTGACCTTCCTAAGCGTCATGATCAGATTGCTAGGCTAGATTTCAGTGATGAAGAGCGTATGGTTTATGATATCTTTGAAAAGAATGCAACAGATAGGCTCAAAGTTATTACTTCTCAGGGAGAAAGCGCATTGGGAGGCAAAACCTTTCATCACATTTTGCAATCAATATTGCGTCTTCGTCAAGTTTGCGCTCATGGCAAGGATTTGTTAAGTCCCGAGGACTTGAAAATCATGAACGGTCTAAGCAAGGACTCAGCTATCGATCTTGATAGTGAAGAATACGAAGATCAAGATGGAATGACACCCAAACAGGCTTATGAAATGTATAAGTTGATGAGAGATACAGGTACAGATAGCTGCTTGACATGCAATCGAAAGATTGGCTCTCAGGATGTTGTCGATTCTGATGGCGAATCTAAGGAAGAAGTTATTGGTTACATGACACCATGTTTCCATATCATTTGTGGCTTGTGCATTGGTGCTTACAAAACTCAATTGGAAGAGATGGTTTTTGGTGGTTCTTTAGTCGGATGTCCTACTTGTCACCAACAAATCTCCCCGTCTATTTTCTTTTCTCTCAAACAAGAGGAAGTTGACAAGGAAGAAGTATCTCGATTGAAAACCAAGGAATCGGCAAAAGCAGGTAAGGATTTATCAAATTATGGTGGACCTCATACAAAGACAATAGCTTTAATCCATGATCTTCTGGCATCCAGAAGGGAATCACAAGCAAGACCGGACGAGCCACCAATCAAAAGTGTTGTATTTTCTGGTTGGACAACTCATCTCGACCTTATTCAACTCGCTTTGCAGGAGAATAACATTCCTTACACACGTCTCGATGGTAAAATGACTCGTATCGCTCGCTCAATGGCCATGGAGAAATTTCGCGATGATCCATCAATCGTTGTTATTCTAGTTTCCATCGCTGCTGGTGGCCTCGGTCTTAATCTCACCACGGCTAATAAGGTCTATGTCATGGAACCTCAATTTAACCCTGCCTCTGAAGCTCAAGCTATTGATCTTGTACATCGATTGGGCCAAAAGAGAGAGGTACAGACAGTACGATTTATTATGAATAAGAGTTTCGAGGAAAAAATGTTGCAAATCCAAGACAAAAAACAAAAGCTGGCGAGCTTGAGTATGGATTCCCAGAAGGGAAGGTTGGATAAAAAGGAAGCGTCGATTAGGAGATTGGAAGAGCTGAAAGATTTGTTCAGGAAGTAGGCGTAATGACAATGATATTTTTCTGGGATTTGGACCTTGAAATTTGGGTGTTATTGGCAGGTTGGAGGGGACCGATGGGATTTCCAAAATTAGATACAAGGGGTCAATGATACATTGGATCCTTGGGGATGGAGTTTGGGATGATGTTACATGCATGCATCATTTTCCTGATTCAAGATCAGACACTAGATTCCCATCTCTTATGTTTTTCTTTATAATTTTGTTAATATCTTCATGCTCTTTCTGGGTGGGCGTTTGTGTACAGGGTGATCTTTAGGGGAATAAAATGCACGCTCATGATATGACATCAATTCTGGGGGTTGGAGGTTAGCTTCGTTACTACTACACTTTTTAGAAATATATTTATAGAGGAATTCATACAATGTGTGAAAATGGGGGGGTTTCGGCAAAGGCTCTATTGTACTGTACTGTGCTGTATGTAGTACGTGTTTTGGGAGAATTAGGGAGATGTATTTGATGGGATGAGTGGATTGAGGGTTGGTCTTGAGATGTGGTATAGATAGATACATAGATAGATCATTATTACTTTTTGTGAGATCATTGGGCCTCGTCTGGTGTGGTGTGATGTAAAGTGATAGTGTGTGTATGTATTCTGTGAGAAGAGAGGAAAAGAAGAGGGGTTTGCGAGGCTTGTATGCGTCTGTAGTTTATATACTTGTCATCGGGGTATGTATCTAGATAGATGGCTTGCACAAATGAACTAAAAGCTCAAGATACCTAACCTACATACTATATTGCAGTTCAGCCAACCCTTTCAGAAATGATAATGGGTGATTGTTGATCCTCAATGTTTGAAAAGGTTTGAGAGATTTACAAATCATGAATGTTCGTTAGCTAGACTGTGCAATGTGCGATCTGCGATTTGCGATGTGCGTTCGAGGGTTGAGAGATGGGTAGATGAATAAATGAATAGATAGTAGGCAGTTTTATCACGAGATTGGGGAATTGTGATGGTGATGGTGATGTGAGTCGTAATGTTGGAAATGGTAGTTTGGATTGAGTCAGAGATTGGAGATTGCGTTTCTCCTAAAAACATTTTCAATGTGAAGTTTAAAATGACCTTGTATAGAGTTTCAATAAGATTCCGGGATATCATGATGGAGATGATATGGAGGTTTTTATTTGTTACACAAGGAGGGATAGTGGATTGAGGTTGAGGATTTTGTATGTATATGGGTATATGTGTGTGTGTGTGTAATTTGAGAGGATAGAAGCAAATTTTTAGCGAAGATTCTTGAGTGATTGTCTCGAAATGCTTCATATTTTGCGCAATAAAGAGTGAACATCGCATCCTCGAAAGTCGAAATTGTATAGCTGGAACAGGATAGGAACTTGTTATTTTTTGTTATAGTATTAGTCAAGACGATGACTTTGTCTGAATTTTTAGAGTAGATTTGGTATAAGACACTGTGTATGATATATATATATATATATATACTCTATTCCCATATATCATATCATGGATGAGAGAGAAGCATGCTTGAGTTTCTGAGTATGGATATGAAAGATATCTATCTATATATCGAGAAAGGAAAGGGGGGGATCTCGAATGTAGGAACTATCCTCGAGATTTTACATACACACATACACACATGCATACATACATCATACAACAAACATATATTATTTAACCTAACTTGAGAAAATGAATTATATTCTAATTATCTAGATAGTTATCGTTCGACACCCTCAACCCCCGCCTATCAACCAGCCGACAAAATAGCGAAACGAGAGATTTCCCTCTGCGAATTTTCACAATCGTATTCTGTAAGAGGAGATTTTATTTATTTTTATTTTTATTTCTGTGGGAATTAGTGATATGTGATATGTTATTTAGTACATGAATAAATAAATAAATAAATAAATCCTAATCATCTCACTCAAGATCTAGAAATTGGATAATGTAAAAGTACCTAGGAGGTAGGTAGTTGATTAAATAATAAGCAGAGGTTCTAATAGTATGGATAACTATACATATATTATATTGTATTATTATATCAATCGAAGACCCCCCCCCTCTCCCTCTCCCTCCTCAACCAAACACCACAAAAACCAATCCTCATCCTCATTAACTCCTCTCTAAACCCCGTTTCCTCAAATTCCCATACAAAATCTCTCTCTCTCTCTTTCTACCCCTCCACCCCTCCACCCCCCCTCCACCC
>PQXJ01000606.1:0-18243 GCA_004786225.1 Botryotinia narcissicola | reverse complement strand
CTATCGTAATCTCACTCTTCCAATCCTCTATCTTAATCTCACTCTTCCAATGCTCTATCGTAATCTCACTCTTCCAATCCTCTATCGTAATCTCACTCTTCCAATTCTCTATCGTAATCTCACTCTTCCAATCCTCTATCGTAATCTCACTCCCAATCCTCCAATCTAATCTTCTCACCTCCCATCCCCATCCCATCCGTCCATCCGTCCAACCCAGCGAATACGAGAAGCTCTATAGCTCTATATCCCATCAATCAATCCAATCCCGATATTCCTGCGAGCTTCCGTACTCTGTAGAATGGAAAAAAATCAAAAAATCACAGAGATATTACTAAAAGGGGCGGAGATGAATTTGATGCTTACATTCATTCAGGGTTGTGTATAGTCGTAAAGTGGTCCTGATTCTTATTATTCTGATATCAAATTTCTAGAACCCCGTTCCAACTCCTGGGAAACCTAAACTGCTGTACCATAACTCACCACCTCACTCTCTTTTCCTATCCAAGACGATCCGAGTATCCCTTCCATTCGATCAATTCATTAATTGTTCAATCCATCAATCCATCAATCCATCAATCCATCACCCCCTCCCCTCCCCTCCCATCACTCCTCGATATATCAATAGGCACATGATAATAATAAGCAATCAAAGCAATCAAATAAATTCTCCAAAGTCAATACTCACACACCTGACACACCTCACACACAGATCATCCCATTCGGGAGACGGCCACCTGTGCCGCAAATCATCCAAAACATCCACTGCCACTTCTTGGCACGGCAGAGCTGACCCGAATCAAATATCCATCAAGCCCAAGACAAGAAATGCGGAGAAAGTCAGCCCTCTGAGGGATAATTATGGTAAACTACCTGGCTACATAGACATCATAATCATATTTTCATCAAATCATTCATTTCATCTCTATTTACCTAGGTATGAATATGGTAGACACTCTACATGACCTCTCTAGATACGGTAATACTATACAGGGTTACATCTCCAAACGAATGAGATGCGAACCTATAAAAATACCATGCATGTATTTTGTCTACCTTCCCAATAAAGTCGTTACAAATGATCATTAGGCTTCTTTTATTCATGACTTTATCCATCCATATCACCCGGTCCCTTTGCTCTACCCATTTGACGTGCCTTGAGCAATTCATCACAAAGCAAGAGATTGGATGCAATACCAGAACTCGATGCAACACAATTCCTCAGTACACGGAAAGAATTATATACACCCTCCAAGACTGGATCCATAGGTTCACCGGTTTTGAGATCAAGACCGACAACGTTGCCTTCTGCTTGCTCATCTTGTAAGCTAGCAACTGCGATACATATTAGCGCTATGAATAAGGTTTAGGTGGAAATGCAACTTACGGGAATCTTGAATATCATGACCAGCATTTGCTGCCAAAGTTTTGGGAATAACGAGAAGAGCATCAGCGAAAGCTTGTACACCCCACTTCGCCTTACCCTTGACAGTCTTGCGGAAAGCTTCGCTGTTTAGATGTGCTGCGCAAGCAACCTGGAAAGCACCGGCTCCTGGTACAACGCTCTTGTCTACAATCATGTTGTAAACACTTCGAAGACCATCACGGACTGCATCGGTGATTTGAGTAATGGTGTGTTGATTTGGTCCCTTGATGAGAAGGGTCACAGATTTTGGCTCCTTTACATCCTCGATGAAAGTGTACTTCTCCTCTCCCAATTGGTGCTCATAAACATTTCCAGCCCATCCAAGAATTTCAGGGGTTAAATCATCCACACTGTTCTGTGCTGTACCACCACAAATTAATTGTAATCTTTCCATGTTTCTTCGCTTAGCTCTTCTCAGAGCAAAGATTCCGTTCTTAACCAAGACATCGAGTGATAATGGATCAATACCCTTCTGGTTGATGATAACGAAGCCTTTCTTGGGGTCGTTTCCGCAAACCTCCTTCTTCAATTCAACAATTTTTCTCAATTTCTCGTCAACAAAACGACGCTCGCTCTCTACGAGTTTATCTCTTTGTTCCGCGCTTGAATAGTAGAAACCGGATTTGATTTCAGACTTCTCGTACTCCAAACTGACGTTCAAGCTGAGAATAAATGCGTTCTCGACCTTCTTTGGCATATCTGGATGTCTAGCACCGTGATCTAACGCAAGACCACGAATCAACTGAGTCTCTGAGGCAGTTCTGTTTTGCATCTTCATAATTTCGACCATGTGGAGATCAGGCTTTGCCGGGGCTTGGTAAATTGATAGGACCGCATCGACGATATCAGGAGTGAGCTTTTCCGCCAGAGTGTGATTAAGTTTTGTAGAAAGGGAGGTTCGCGCAACGCAAAGTAAAAGTTCACGGTCGACTTCCTTCTCGATTTTGAAGGTGTCCAAGAACTGCAAGCTGTCAGTATTACCCCGCCAATAATTGATATCCTACCAACCTTCAACGCCTCTGTCTTTGCAATCTCATAACCATCTGTGATAATTCTGGGATGTAAACCTTCCGAAATATATCTATCTGCCTGTTTCAAAAGCTCTCCTACGAGAAGATCAACTGAGGTTGTGCCATCACCACAAATATCATCTTGTGCGGTTGCTGCTCGTGCAATCATAACTGCCGTAGGGTTTTGTATTTGCATTTCACGTAACAGAACGTTTCCATCTTTTGTAAGTTTTATCTGCGGAACGATCATTAGAAGGTTGTTTTCGTTGTTGCATCAAGAAGACTTTCATACCTCTCCAGCACCGTCAACCAACCTTTGGAAATGTTAGTATATGCCAGGCTTGGTGAGAGGACGAAAACTAACATTTTTATGGTTCCCATAGGACCCAAGTTTGACTTTAAAACATCTTGTAAACCTTCACCTGCACTGATATTGACTTTCAAAGCTTCCCCTCTTCTCTACTACAAATCAGTAGCTGCATCTCAAATTTAGATAGGTAAAATCATACTCTGGACTCCGCCTTTGGGTTCAATAGTTGTGCGGCAGACATTCTGACTGAATACAATAACTTCGTATGTAATTAAAATGAAGTTATATGGCGTTATCGTGGCGAGAAGCTGTGTATTTTGTCCCTCAACGTCGCGAGCTTTTTTTTCTATGGGCGACGTGAATTCCCACACGAGGTTCACGCTAGTCTTAATTTGGTACTACGGCGAGGCTACCACTTTAAACTACAAGGCATTGTTTACGCTGACCACGAATCTGTTAATATAATTCCATCAATTATTTGTTCAATATTCTCAAAAATGTATCGAGGCTGGAATCTCGTATTGGCGATTATTGTCACTCTTCTCTCTGGAGAAAGTCTTGGGTTTTTGTCATGGCCATTTAAATTTCAAGCTGTTGCTGTACAGGAGCCTATCATAGAATCAACCACGTACGAGTATGCTGATAGTCATGCAAAACGAATTGCAATTATTGGTATGTATTGATACTTCTTTCCATGCTATTATCATCAATGTTGCCGTGTGATCTTCCATGATGATCTTCCTTTTATTAAATACAACTTTCATTATGATTCCTCTCTTTCAAAGGGGACCCAAAATAGGGGTATTGCCCCGTCCCTTAGCTGGCTACTCTCTATCTGTCCCCTTCGCTTCTCTTGCATATTACCTCGAGGTTCATGGAAATCTGCATACCCATCAGATATTCTAATGATATGTACTTCTATTTAGCATCAACATACAAATAATCTCCCAATTGCCTTTCACTAACAGAATATCAGGTGCTGGAGCAGGCGGGTCTTCCTCGGCATATCATTTACAGAAGTATGCTGCTGAATCCGACCTTGCAATTAACGTCACTGTTTTCGAACGATCCTCTTATATTGGAGGTCGTTCGACCACAGTGAACGCATTTGGTAATCCACTGGAGCCCGTGGAACTGGGAGCCAGTATCTTCGTCGATGTCAACGCAATTCTAAAGAATGCAAGCCGAGAATTCGACTTGCATGCAAAATCGTCCAATACCGAAGTCGCTGAAATTCTTGGTATCTGGGATGGCGCAGAATTTGTTTTTACTCAGAAAGATAGCTATTGGAAGTATTGGGATATTGCAAAGATGTTTTGGAAATATGGATTTGCCCCTTTAAAGACTCAACGCTTGATGAAAACTGTGGTTGGAAAGTTCTTACAACTTTATGAAGCACCATACTTTCCATTTAGATCTCTCACGTAAAGTATAGAGGAATTAGACCTCAAAACTGTGGCATCCGTAACGGGCGAACAATTTTTAGCTCAGAACAATGTGAGTCTAACTAACTGTATGTCCTGTCATATTGAAACTAATAATATTTAGATTGATGGCTCATTTACAACTGATCTGATTCAAGCTTCTACTCGGGTCAACTATGGTCAAAATCTAAACGTCATTCATGGCGTAGAGACCATGGTTTGTATGGCAATCGATGGTGCAATGCAGATTCAAGGCGGTAACTGGCAAATCTTTGACAACATGATTCAATCCTCAAATGCCACTGTTCGTCTAAACCATACCATTACCGAGATTTCCCAAGTTCGAGATCAAGAGAGGTACAATGTCAAAACTATTACTACAGATGCTATCGGCGTTTCTCATATTAATGAAGAACCATTCGACACCATCATTATCGCCGCTCCACTTCAATATACTGACATCAAAATGTCGTCTGACCTCTTTCAACATACCCCAGACGAAATCCTCTATGTAACCCTTCACGTTACCCTCTTTACCTCTCCCTATGGCCTCAACCCAGCCTATTTCAACATCGGCCCCAACGAGCAGGTCCCCACCACAATCCTCACCACTCTCCCAAAAAATATCCCCGCTCCCACCGATCCCAAAGACTTCGCCGGCCCCGTTGGCTTTTTCTCCATCTCTACTCTCCGCAAAGTCATCAATCCTACCACCCTCGAATACGAAAATCTTTACAAGATTTTCTCTCCTCGCCCCTTAACTTCCGAGTTCCTTTCCTCAATCCTCAATAGCGAAGTCCCTGTCCTTGAAGACCTTACCACCATTTCTCCCACAGCAAACAACACAATAACATGGTACCACCCCCACGTCTGGAACTCCTATCCATACGAATACCCTCGCGTCACATTCGAAGAGATTCAACTAGCGCCTGGTATCTACTACACTAGTGGTATCGAATCTTTCATCAGCACTATGGAAACAAGTGCATTGATGGGAAAAAATGTCGCAAGATTAGTAGTTGATGATTTCTTGAAAAGCAAAGAAACCAACTCAGAAGCAGTCGCCGAGGAAATTGAAGTAGGGAATGTAATTCTCGAACCAGAAATTGGTGTTGGGAACGACATGCCTGTAGTTGACGAATTATAATCCTCTGTTATTCCTGGGTTCTAAAGAGATAGGCGTTTCTCTTTTCCAATTCCACCTCGTCTTTTCTATTGGAGAGATGCCTAGTTTTGTATTACTTCAACTAAAAACAGCCAAGGAGAACGGATTTTTACTGAAATTTGATACTATAGTACCTATCTAACATTACAATAAGATATAAACTTCAATATACTTTCACTGTATGCCTTCAATATAGCAGCTTGACAGAAACCCCTAAACATCCCTTGAACTCTTGCCATTCATGCAGAACTCCCAAGCACATGGATCATTCTCTCCCTCCTTTAACAATGTGCCACCCAAAGTAATCGAGCAAGTTCGGTTCACAACCTTGAAATCTATCCCACGTCTCAAGCATCATTATATCAGTTATCATAGTTATCTTGTTCCCTTCTCTTTTTCGGACTCGGTCAATTCAAAGCCCACGGCGTGCTCCTCTCCACCTCTATTTCTCCCGATTCAGGCGAAGGTCCCGCACGCCGAACCATCAGTTTCCCCGCAGTATTCATTCTATATTCTTTTCCAAGAAATTGCGGAGAGCCAGGGCCCTCTACTCGTTGTCTCTTTGCATCGCGATAAGGCGCCACAGGAACTGGTACTGGTAGTCTACGTTTAGGCGGGGCTATTCGGCGTTTGAGTTTTCGAGCTTTTCTCTTCGGGATCATTCCGACAGGAGGGGGGGTCTTTATCCAAGGACGAGCTTCTTCTTCTTCGGGTGTGCGCATTCTTTTTACCCCCCGCTCGATGGCCAAGGCCCTTTCGAACATTGGTGCTGCTCTTCCTTTTCCTATCTCTTCTGACTTGTTGTAGGCGCGTTGATCTTCTGCTTGCGGAACGTATCCTGGATCATCTGCATCATCTTCTGGGTCGTCTGCGTTATCCTCAGGATCATCTTCTGGATCATCAAAGTCTGGCGCTACAGGATCTCGCATTGGCTTTCCATCTGGTCCGATTGCTCTCCAATCAGGGAATGCTCGGTGTCTTATCGGTTCTCCCAGTTCGAACGGCATTTCTCTATATCCCATTTGAAGCGTCTTGCGAGTTGGAAACAAAAGGTCAACATCATCGTAATCATATTCATCTTCGGCCCGTTTCCACCACCTTGGATTACTGTAGTCTGGTTTTCGTGGCTGCCTCTCCTTTCGCAACTTGATTACTTCCTTACCTTGATCTTCACTCGGTCTCCGAGGAGGGTCCGGATATTTTTCATTCCACCCATATTCCCCCCCATAAATGCCGTCCAAAAACAAGTCATGACTTTCGCCAAAATTCCAGAAATCTACAGATTCTTGTACCTGTACTAGTAAATCTCGTACATCCGGACGTGCTCCGGGATAATATGCTAAAGACTTTAAAATCAACCCCCTAAATCTCCTACTATAAACTTCTAGTTCGGGATGCAAGAGCCATTTGCCCATGGTTAGGAATGTCTCGGAGGGGGAGGGGTCGACTCCTGTCTCAAAGAACTCGTTATCGGGTACGTGATTGTTATTTACTAAGCATTGGTGAATAACATTAGCAACATTCCACAAGTCGGTTGCGGTGCCTATTACGCGGTTTGGATTGGCGACCGAGTATTGTTCCTATTTATGAATTAGTTGGAGTGACGCGAATCGTGAACCTGATCGAAAGCGGAGATTGAAAACCCAGGAAAACTAATAGATAAGGGTTCATACAGGTGCATGGTAGGTGTTGCGTCCTTGAGCTATCTTGAGCCATGCTCGCCGTTTGGCGGCACTCCTTTTCAATACTTCGGCGTCAGGAACTTCAAGTGCGAGCCCGAAGTCCGCAAGCTACGGTTGGCCTTGGATTAGCACTATTCGGGTTTGAATTCTCAACATTTGAAATTTTGAGATTTTGTACATATCTGTATGTATCTATACGCACCTTGTGAACTGATATACGTTCATGGCCTGGTCGAGGATTATCACCGATTCTGGGGAAACATTTAGCATTTAGTCCTCTGATAAAGGTTATGTATATCTGTGATGCACTCTGTTTACATTCGTGTTCCTTGTCTTCAATATGGAAAAGATTATGTGTAGAAAGACTTTTACTCACAAGACTATACAATGTTAGCACCGTTGCTGGCAAGCAAGCTCTGCTTCTAGTGGTAACTTACTATTTGGCCCCTTGATATCAAAATGCGCAATTTGTTGATGCTGACGATCTTTTGGCTCCTCTTCAAAGATTGTATCATTTGGATTCTCTGTACCATATTTCAAAACCATCAGTGCCTTCAACAAACATTCCCATATTCTAAAAATATATTCTTCTGGAGGGCGCTGGTTCTGGCAATTTTCGTACATCCAACTTCCTAGGTCCCCTCCAGATGCAAATTCTAAATAAATCCTAGCGATATCATATTTTCGCCTGAGTTGTACTTTAATATTGGCGTCGCGCCTCTTTTCATTTTCCATCCAATTACCATAATCCACAATAGCCCGATCCGTAGCGTCGTTTGTCCCCTATTTACGGCTGTATTAGTAAATTATTATACCAGGGCATCTTCCACTGCAAGCAGTATCTTCTGAGCTGACCATAAAAGGAAGCAATAGCTTACCGTGCCCATAGTCCGATGATAAGCCCTATATATCTTGACGATATGGTCACTGTCGTACTTCATGAGACTTTGCATCATCCTACTCTCCTGTTTCAAATTCAAACCTGGTCCTCCTTCCTGTTTAACCACTAACCTCCGCGGCGATACCTCCGGGTTGTTTCCCCGATATTCAAACTGGGTAGCTATGCCATAAGAACCTTCACCCAGACGCTTGACGGCAACCCAATCTTTACCAATGTGTACTGGCGCCCATCCTTCGCTCTGTTTGAGGTATCTCTGGGCCTCTTCCATAGCTGGATCGATATTCATCTTGACGTATGGTTGTAAGAAATAGCGCTTCAGAGATCAATATAGGTGATTACACATGAAGTTGCAGAAATTTGAATCTTGGATTCTATTCCCCTTAATGTCTATCGAACTTTTGCTTTGCGATTCAATGAGCGTACCTTAAAATTGGAAGGCTTTGTTCAGTGTGTACTTTCCGGCAACACAAAGAGAGCATTCATACCGGCTAATGCGTTGAGGTAGTTTCGAAGCATTACGACAAAGAAGATTGTGCACTTCAACCAAACCAATCGATGGAAATTTGTCGCTTTGTGAGACACGTTGAACAGCACCTCCATGGAAATGTAGATAATTTGACTTTATATAGAGTATTTACTACTCCATTCTCTCCATCTAAGAGTGTTTCTTATATATGCAAATGAGATACCACCTGAATTCCTGCCCCTTGACCAGTTATCAAGTACCCCGGCCCATTCACCATCGACTTTTCTCCAGTATAATGCCAGCAAAATATGAACAGAGAAAATGAATAAACTCCACCCTCTAGTCGCAGAGCAGTACATGCTCAACTTAACAAGAAAAGGGTAATAACTACATATTACCCCTACTGTAATCACAATTCATAAAATTCGTAAACAAGAAAAAAGTTATCGCTGAAAAGCATCGCGCCAGTGTGCATTCAAAAATGCATCCACTTGAAGAATCGAACCACTTCTTCCCCAGTAGCAATTACAAATTATGATCTCACGCTTCCATCCCAATTCAGCTCCCTTACACTGACCTTCGTCCCTTCCCTATCACTCTGCTTCCCCCTTACACTTCCTCGTCTCCAATCCATCAGACTCGATCTCTTTGATCTTGTTGACGCCATTGTCTTCCCCGTTGTATCTTTTGAAACTTTGCTTTCCTTCGATGAGGAAGAATTGCTTCCACTATCACCGTCGCCTGCTGTGCAGTTTGCGGAATATGTGTTGTTTGCAGAGTAGTATTTGCCGTCTACATATACTGCATCGGAGACAAATGTGCTGCGACGGTTTCGACTATTGATATATCGCTTCTCAAGTCTGTAGAGTTCCAACTTTTGGTTGATCATGTCGATAAGCTTAACCATGGTTATGTTTGTGTGGGTTGTGGGGTGTGGAGTGATTGAGTGAGATTGATATCGCGGGAGGATTGGCCGTCAGGCAAAATGAAGGAGAAGAGAAGCGAGAGACTGAATAGATTGGCTGGTTCAGAGAATGTAAAGATTGATTTCAGAAAGAGTATTCTGAGCCTGTCAGAGGTGCTTCGTCTGTATTATCTGCGAAACGAATACAGGAATGGCTATTCTTATCCGTTAAGATCAAATATCAAACAAGTCGTGAGATTTCGTTTGTATTAGGTGAGTAGATGAATGAAGAAGTACGATATTTACAACAGTCGATTAAATTCAAAACTTGGAGATGTTTATGTGTTTGTATATACTTCGAATGTGCGTCGAGTCAGAAATTCTCAAGAATGGATAGATGAAGATGAACAGACCTTAACTACACCGAGTTGTTGAGGTAAGACAGAAAGAAAAGAATACTTTCTGGTCCTTGGCGATAAGCCATATAGAAAGCTCTAGTCTCTACAAGTAAGTGTGCCCCGTAGCTCTTCATCCACATATTTTCTTACTTGCTTCTGCTTGCATTTCTGCACATTTGTTGTATACCCTGGGATTTCCTCGAATTTGGATACTGCTCCATCCAAATTACTCGAAAATCCACAAGAAATGCGTTAAATACAAGGATTCTACATGAATTATCATTTTATCCATGACAGTCTAAGACAAATAAAGCTGCGTTGATCCGATGAAAAGTGGACGCCTCTCATGGAGAGTGGCTCGGAAACTGGCATGGTCTGACCATTCAGATGGAAAGTATGGATCTTCGCCTAGTATCCAATAATATTAGATCATGATTGGAGCGTTAGACTTGAATAGTACAAGCTCAAAGGCACAATCAGCCGTTGGCACGTTTTCTACATTGAAAGTGGTCAGGGTAGTACAACTTCCCAAGCAGCCCCGGATGTTTCCCTGGAAGAATTCAAGAGCATGGAAGACGCCATCTGGACCCATCACTACATGATCAAAGCGTTGTCAAATCAAATTTCCTTTCGGGAAAAGGTCTAACTAAGTGCTAGAAAGGCTCTTGTCAGTCTCGCCTTCATTCCCCAGCCGACTTTGTGACTCGTTAGGTCTTTTTTTTTATGGATTTAGGACCCGTCTTCTCGAGTAATTCTAAAGTGGGTGCTTGTCTAGATCAATTTCGTGCAGCCCCGAACACAATCATCATCATGCTTATTCAATTCCATAAGTTGTACAATTGAATTCATGAAACAGATACAAACAATGCACGATAATGCGTTCACTTTGTAAGTTGATGCTTGGTGGTCTGTACTGTACAGTGGTTGAGGGGTAAATGTTATCCAGTGTTACGGGGGTTTCAAGCACACAAGAAAGTCTGGTCCCACTTGTATGCAGCCTCGATTGGTGGGACTTTAAATGTGAAAGGGGGTTTACCCTGCGGCATGTATGCATCTGGCCCATTCAAGATAACAATTTCTTATCGATCAAATCTATCTACTCTCCTCTTTCGAGACGTCGTGAATATTTACCTCTCGTTCTTTACCTTTCTCCTTTTCGGCAAAAAGAGTTTCTTGTACTATAATAATGGTGAGACAGAGCACACAATCATAAGGATGAAATAAGATGCTTACCACTCCAGAGATCGGAATATACCCCACCAGTATCAACCAGTTCTCTATGCTTCCCACTTTCAGCCACTGACCCCTCCTTCAATACTATGATTTTATCGCTATCAAAGATTGTTCGAAGCCTATGGGCAACGAAAACGCTAGTCCTTGATTTCTCTTTCAAAATGCTGTTGATATTTTGCATGAGTGCTTGTTCCGTGTGTGTGTCCAATGCAGATGTCGCCTCGTCAAAGAATAACAGAGGAGGATCTTTCAAGATGAGTCTTGATTCAGCCAATCTTTGCTTTTCTCCTCCAGAAATCATCATTCCCCGCTCACCAACCATGTTTTTATATCCATCGGGGAGCGTTGTGATAATGCTATGAATCTTTGCACGTTGTGCTGCTTCTTTGACTTTTTCGTCAGATGCCTCCAAATTACCATATCTGATGTTGTGTTCAATGGAATCATTGAAAAGTGGTGTGTCTTGAGGAACGACGCCAATGGCTCTCCTAATTGACTCCATACTCACATTTCGGATGTCTTGGCCATCAATCAAAATTCTTCCCTCTTGAACATCATAGAAACGGAATAAAAGTCGCAGGACTGTTGATTTTCCACAGCCACTATGTCCAACAATAGCGATCTTTTTGCCAGCAGGTATGGTTATGCTGATATTTTTCAGGATTGGACGGTCTGGATGGTAACCAAACGTTACGTTCTCGAATGTGATCTCGCCACCTTTATTTAGCTGCAGGGGCTTCGCATTCGGAGCTTCCCTGACCGCCACATTAACCTTTTGCAGGTTGAAAAGCGTTTCCATATCCAATAAGGATTGTCGAAGTTCTCGGTATACTGATCCAAGGAAATTCAAGGGAACCGAGAGTTGAAAGACCAATTGGTTGACCATGACAAGATCACCCACTGTCAAGTTTCCTGTAGCTACACCATCTGCGGCTAAGTACATCATGGCAGTTAATGCACTTGAGAAGATCAAGTTTTGTCCACTATTGAGAAATGCTAAAGATGTTGCGACTTTGATGGATGATTTCTCATAAGCTTTGAGTGCCTGGTCATATCTACCAACTTCGTATTTCTCATTATTTAAGTATTTGACTGCCTCATAGTTGATCAGAGAGTCTACAGCGACTGTCGAACCTTTGTTATCGGCGGCATTGGCAGCTCTTCGGAATTTTGTTCTCCAAGCAGTAGTCGAGATGGTAAACGCTGTATATCCCACCATGGTGAGAGCTGTGATAGCCGCAAATTTGGCACCATATTGATAGGTCAAGATACCGCAGACCATGGATATCTCTAATACTGTCGGGAAAATGTGAAAAACCATGGATGTAAGTAAGAAGCTGATACCTTTTGTACCCCTATCGATAGCTCTAGTCAATCCACCGTTCTGCTTCGAGAGATGGAAATTGAGATCGAGTCTTAACAGATGATCAAAAACATTGCAAGCTACCCTCCTAATAGCCTTTTGAGCAACACTAGCGAAGACAGCATTCCGTACTTCTTGAAACAAAGTAGCTCCGATTCTGGTAATTCCATAAGCCAATATCATTGATCCGGCGACGGTTGTAGCGGTGCCTCCAAGAGCAGCAAAATCGACATTCATAGCGTCGACAATGCTTTTGAAGTAGAAAGGTACTTGCACATTCAACACTTTAGCTCCAACTAACAACCCGAGGGACAATCCAACCCGAACTCTTGTTCCCATATTGTTTTTGGGCCACAAATACTGTGACATCTCTTTTATAATCGCCCAATCCGCCTTCCTTTGCTCCTTATTTGTTTTGTTATCAAGGGCCAATGGATCTTTTCTTGCCGTTGTCGGTATGGCAAGAGGGGCTTTTTTTGCCGTCTCAGGCGTCGACTCAGATATATCGTCCGCTGATTTCGCATTTCTTAAAGATTGGCTCTGGATAGCACTGCCTTTGGGAATGTCTTTCAATCGTCGATTGGTGCTTGTGAATACCCTGAGGCCTACCCCCGGCTGTGCCCATCGTGGATGTCGCAATGAAGCTTTTGCATATATGCAAGAAGCTCCATGGAAGCTGTGTAAGCTTCGGAAGCTCATCTTAAACCAAATCTATTCTCACTGCCCATAGATCATCGACTGCGCATGCCTCAGCTATTCCAAGAAGACCCCCATGTATAAATTTGTAGCTATCGATAAGGAATCAACAAACAGCCAGAATTTAGAGATTTGTCCAGTATGAAAATTGTGTCAAAATGAAGTGAAAGAAGCACAAATGAAAGAAGTATCGTTCTCTTTTATCAAAAGAAAATCAGATAAGAATGAATTACCTACTAGAAATTCACCAATATGTAGAGAAAGTTCGTGAGCACCACAATGTACGAAGCTATTACGACATTTCATGTTGCAGCCTCGCCTAAGGATTAACAAGGCAGAAAATTGCACATGCAGCCTACTCCTGCAGCTTTTCCGAACGACAACGGACGCCCCTCTCTTTTTTCCCTTTGAACATCATAGAGAAACAGCAGTCATGATTTCACGATCATCTGTAAGCCGCGTTACTCGTGGTGCGGGGCAGCTCCGTTCAATGAAGAAAACGCCTGCCGCATGTAGAAATTTTCAAATCAGCGCATCGGAAGCTCCCTTGGATGGCGATCTTTTAAGCAAGACTCTTGATTCTACAGATCCTGCTGGTATGCTCAAGCCTCGCAATGATACTGAGGTTGAAGACTAAAAAAAAGTGTTACAGATGCAAGATTTGAGGTCATTGGAGCGCCTTACTCTCTTCTTTCAGTCTCATTGTCCGCATCGCAAACATTATACACCCGACGAGGAACGTTGGTTGGAGTGAGCGGAAAAGCAGAAAATGTCAGCATGCTCGAGGTGAAAGCATTAGGATAGGAAGGATGGCTTGCTGATATATTGGGTAGGCCCAATCAACATTATCGATCCTTGAACCATTTCGACGAGCTCCTCTCGGAATTCCTTTTTTATATCAAAAAGTCTCCTCGACAACTTCCATAAAAGCACTGGTGTCAACAAAAAATCCGATCACATCTATGGAGGTATTACATTTGGATGGAAGAGAAGATTGGATGGTCACTCAGAGAGATGTATTGCTGGCTTGGACTGGCCATAGGCTATCTGTTTCACCGACAATGAACAGAAGTATGAGTATCGCCCACTGGGGAAATACACAAATTACAGGTAGAGGGCTTGTAGCTTTAGCTGGAGCAGGTCGAATCTACGAAATTACCCTGAAAGAAGGAGAGGAATTCGTCGCACATCCCGGAAATGTCGTGGCGTACACAATGAACCAAAATTTACCTCTTCCCTACCGATTAAAGGCCTCGATCTTAAAATTACAAATCCCAACCTTGGGATTCAGTAAGCTATTGCCAGATATCAAATTCTTCAGGGTTATGCAACAAACAGATTCGTGGAATTTTGTGAAGAGGATAGCTTTCACCCTGAGAATTGCAATGAGAAGGACTATCTGGGGTGATAGGCTATTTTTACAATTTAGAGGACCAACTACACTCTTAATGTCTACAAGGGCGACAAGGATTAGCGACGTTTTGACGAATAAAGATATCAATGTAATTGCGGATGCTCCATCGGGTGCCGTAACAGAAGCTATTGAATCGGCAAATGAACCCAAATCAATTTCACAAGTTACGAAGCAAATTAGGGATGTACCGACTGGTTTTCAATATGCAGAGGTTAATAATGTTGGGAAAGTGAAGTTTGAAGATGCTCCTGCTAGGTAGTAAGGAAAGGATGGTGTATCAGTAGTGGAAAGGGACAAAATGTACGAGTAGGTCCATATTCTGGACGGACGAGGGGCACAAAACATACGAATATGATACGATACCTCAACTATAATCTGCCACAGGCTGTCTACCATATGTCTGCTTGAGAAAAACGTGATCTTTTCTTGAGGATTATGCTGAAGTCAGCCTTTGCCTAGATCAGTTCTAATGCCCTTACAATCTACAATTATTCCTCTGGTGAAATGCATATGACTCCCATTCTGATTTCATAATCTAATTTCCTATTCCAAAGACACGAATATCTTATAAAAGCCATGATCGTTCCCGATACTGGGATATATCGAGTCTTAGGCCGTGTTGATCTCGATGGAGACAAATACTCGGTCCGTGTGGCTTCTAATTTTGAGTCCTGACATCATGAAAATGTTTGGAAATTTGAGGAGGTATAAATTAGGAGAAGAATGAATAATCTTTCGCTGCCGTTCCACCCTTGGGTTTTGTTGCTATAGATGCACCACAGTTATTGGTTCGCTCATCATCACTGCTTGCTTCCGCTGACAGTGTTGTGCAGCTCAAACAACTAGGTTGGAGTTAACTTCTTCAGTGTTATATATGTCTTGATTGTTGGAAATTTTGGCACACGGGTTCTGTATCATTTCTTCACGGTTTTGATCTTGAGCTTTCCCTCGCTGTATCTCGCTTATTGTTGTTTCTACAACTCCTTTGCTCCGTGAAATCTTCTGCTGAGTTATGAGTTATATGTCTTGATGTGAAACACTGGCTATTGTCTTGAGCTGTAATGCAAAGGTTTGTGTCTCCATGATTGCAAAACGATTATGATGGAACAGGGTACAGCAAAGACCTAGGTATTCTATCAATCAGACAAAAATGAATCGTAGATGATTATCTCATTCACTCTATTATCAAAATTCACATACATTCAAGAAGACCACTACTATGTTTCTAGTCTTTCCTCCCTCGCAGCTCAAAAGTCTTAGGCTCAGACATTTAAGACATGTCAGTAACATGAAAATTTTAGTCAGAAGAGTGACCGACGATAGCCAGACTGCCCAGGCAAGTCTGGAAAGAAGTTGAGCAGTATGAATTAGTACCGTGCAATGTTCTTTTCATCTAGTTTCCATATTCTACGACTAAATGTCCTAGAAAGATAAGTTGGTGAATTGATACGGAGCGCTATGCAAGAAGAGATCAGTGACAATAATTATTAAGTAAATAAAGATTGTTATAAACAGCAGAAATGCTTCACTATTGCTGTCGAGACTGTGTTCAAGTCCACCAGAGAGACTTTGCATTATCACACCTTTTCTCACTTAAGCTAATTATGGAGTACGAAACAAGACGCACAACGTCGGGAGTCAAATTTCAGATCCCATCAAATGTTCCTTCTGGACTTCTAATGATTTAGGTGGATCAAGTCTTACAGGAAACTACTTCCTTATATATATGTCGCCTTCGCTAAAGCCTCGGCAATCATTTGCGTACAAAGAATGCCACTGTATTATTTCTGGCTGTATTCTAGCTTTTTTCTATTCTATTCTACAGCTATAGATCCAGCGGAGTCGACATGAACAGGTGCTCGTGATCACGCTTTTTTCATTAAATGGAGGCGAGTGATAGATCTAGAATTCAAAGTCTGAATCTAAAGGCATGTTTCAGAATTCCAAGAACTCAGAGAGCGCAAAGGCATGATTTTGACGGTCCTTTTGGCCAAAAAATAATGGTCCAGAGTGTGGGAATGGTATCATCTCTTCATGAATTGGCAACGAAAATGTTTGAGATGCGGCGATGCTTTTACGCCTGCTGGCTGTCGTTCTTGTTGTTATTATTGTTATTATTGCTTCTCTCCCATTTCTACTCTGCATGGCAATGAAATTCTCCAGAGTTCCGTATTGAAGTCTTCTCAAGTTTGACTCCTAGACCATCTTTCATTGTATGCATCCATATCCAAGTCAACCAACACCCTGGGATCTCAAAACATTCGCAACTTTTTTGCGTAATATTTCGACCGAGACCATCTCGATACTTTCTTAAATAACAACACCGCGAACTCTCGACTCAACGCCCGGACCATACCCCCTCGAGGCGAGATCGGAGGAAGTATTGAACAACAAGTCCTGTGATACCCACAAATTCTCTTACCCCTCCTTCTCCATGCAATAATCATGTATAACAAATTTTCCTAGTCTAAGAGTCAATACAGGCTCAAGTGAATAATGTGGAGTCCAGCTCATCAGAAGATCGATGGATTGCTATATAAACATCTACCAGGACACCAATAAACATCAAAATCGGGTTACTTACGTCAATAAAAAACGAGATGGCGTTAAGATTGAACTTCAAGATTTCCCATATGTTGATAATGGATATTCATGTAGGTGTTGCAACAGGGATAAATATTCCAGCCAACTCTTCCACTAGAAGTTAATCTTATGAACATTACCACATACTACTTGCCTACTCGTTGTCATCTCCAACTGCTCTCGACAAATATGACAAACAGAAAATGTAATTTGCGTATTCGACAGTAAAAATAAACAAACGATGATAGAGCGAGCTGAAATTCCAAAGAGAGGGGGAATCTCAGACAAAAGCTTCAGTAATACCGTGGATTTGATTTGGTCCCTTTTATTTAAACGCTTTTCTCCTGAAGTCTTTGTAATCTGGTTGGCTGGTAAGTAGTTAATTGGCTTATCCTCTTACGGTCTCTTATATGATAAATATCTTGAATTCATCAACCTCTTGTCATTTCGATGAAGTGGATCTAGAGTGAAGAATCTGGAGATACCATTCCACAGCAGACTCACCAATCGATGAAATTCTTTTTATACAAAAGAAAGTATATAGGAAAGAGAGCCGTCCGACATTGCCGTCATCAAGTCAATATAATATCTAAGTCGTTTCAAGATTAAATTTCGCACAGAGTGTGCACAAAGAAATCAGAATAAACGCACCAAAACCATAGAGAGCTTACAGCAGGTGTAGATATCTGCTACAGGAAATTGTGTAGATTCAAGGCTTATATTGAGTACTTCAGAGTGCTTTTGATACTCCAATTCAGCGTGCTTTTCTAAATATCGCAGAGAAAGATGTCAGTATTGTCAGCAAGCTTTAAACAGCGTTTCTGCTAAAAAGCTAATTATATACATAACGTATGCATATGTTTTGATAGTTGTATCGGTATCTGAGCGCTACATACCTCATCTGAGGATTTAGATGAATTCTTGCGGTGCCGCATAAGCTAAATCACTTACTATCTCGAAAACAATGCCTGCCTCAGCTTTCGCTGGCAATGAATTACTGATGAGTAAGAGAAGCAAGAAAGAAGAAAAAGACAGACCCAAGGAAACACGATTTAAGAAATATAATAATGTTAACGATCGTTAAGATACTAATAATTCATACTTTTTAGGATTACTAATTATGTAAATTTTAAATAAATAACATAAATAATATATATTTATAAACTACATTCAATATCTTAGTTCTAATCCAAAAATCGAATTGTAATAGAGTTAATAAAAATGATATTCTTTGAATTTAGTAAAAGAATTATTATTTATTATAGTATATA
>PQXJ01000605.1:0-18297 GCA_004786225.1 Botryotinia narcissicola | reverse complement strand
CCCCTCCCCCCATCCCCACCCAACCCACCGCTCTAGGACCAGCCACAAAAAATGGCTGGATCCGGCCCAAACCTACCAAAAAAGAAACCCCGAAATCCAAGACGACCCAAACTGGGAAATCAACGCTCAGGAAATCAACGCTCAGGAAATCAACACATAAAAAGAAGCCCGCGTCTTCGCAACCCATCACGCGACGAGAAGACCAAGAAACACTCCCCAAACCCGCAGCGGAAAATCGAAAATCAGGCTTCTCGTTTGCTTCGGATAGCACGAAACTGTAAGTACCATTCCATTCCATTCTATCTTCTCTCTCTTTCAATTTCCTCTTTTCTTTTCTTCTTAAAAAGAAATAAAACCCCCATTCATCACATCTCCATCTCCATCCCCATCTCCACCCCCACCCCCTCAAAAAACAACACCACTCATCACCTCCCCCCATCCAGCGGCGAAATCCCCTCATCCCGAATCGCGAGACTGCTACCCGATGCGGATACTTCATCGCACGATCACAATCCTCCATACTATCCCATCGCGGTCGCGTTTCCGTTGGCGCCGTATCAGCCCGCGCCTCGAAAACGACGGTTTGGTGTGCGGAAACTTTGGAAAAGCAGATTGGGTGAGGAGGGGGGCGGGTTTGGTGATGGGAGTGGGGGTGAGTGGTAGTGTGGTGTACTTATTAGGTACTAATTATCTCTTGTGATTTATATCGAGGTTTATGGTTGTTTGTGATGTTTGTAAAGTTTGTAATATTGAAATGATCCAATTATCTAGATAACAGATTCTGGATATCTTTACTTGGGACTTTGCATTACTATAAAAAGGCTTTTAGAGTTACGGAAAGAACGGTTTGTACATTTTTGATCTGCAGATTTCCATATCAAGTTACGAATCATTATCATATTTTCCAAAAAATCGGTTAGGTTGAATTATCCAGCGTATTGCATATCCCCAATTAAAATCAATCACAATCAAATTTATAATCAGCACTCTTACTCACACATCACTCCATCACCCCCCATCACACCCCCATCCCCTTCATCCTCCGCAATCTCTCTCCCAAGCTCCCCGCCACCCCCCACCTCTCCATCCCCAGCCCATCCAAAACTTTGCTCCCCTCCCCCAGCATCCTCCTCGCACCCTTCCCATCCCGCGCACACAAATTTCCCACCCCCATAACCAGGGCTCTCATGCCCTGTCCCCTCTTGACAAAAAGCTGCACGAGCTCATCGTCTGCCGGTCGATCGAGTTGCATCGTGCTGGGATAGGGATGATAGAATTGTTCTTCCTCCTCCTCATCTTCCTCCCTCTCCCTTTCCCTTTCCCTTTCCATTTCCCTTTCCCTTCCCCTCTCCTTCTCTCTTCCCTCATCTCCGTGCTCAGATGCATCTCTCCCATTACCATATCTCTCCCCGTCCCGATCTCGCTGATAAACACCCCCCTTACACTCAGCAAATAGTCCATACGCCCACAGCGCCAACGTCGCGAGATACACAGCCTCCGCCTCGTAAAACGCATCGATGCTAAATCTTCTCACGTGCCAGAAAAGCGCGCCTGCGTGAATAATGGCCAAACGTGCTTTATGCTGATCTTCCGTTGCCCATCTCTTTACATAATCGCGTGCTTGGAGTATCTCTTTTTCTCTTTCTTTTTCTTTCTCATTCTCATTTTCTCGTTCCATATCTCCCAGATTCGGGATTCGAGTAGTGTGTGAAGAGCCGAGGTATTCTGCAAGTTTCAAAATATGTAGAAAGGGCGTGAGAAGCACTACCCTCGCTAAATGTAGATGCAGAACGGTGGGATGTTCCATGCCGCTCGCAGCTCCAATGACACTATTTGCATGCCAGTGTAATATATCCAAACAATCGCATGCGGAATTGCGCCAATTTGTGTATGTTTGGATACCCGGTAACCAGATGGGCTGATTCGAGGTGGTGTGCGGAAAGGATAATTTTGAGGCTGTAGGAGTCCATTGGGTAAGGGGTTGCGATAGGTAGTTTGAGACTTCCCAGGTGCGTCGGAAGAGACCATGGATCAGAAGGATACGGGAGAATTCACCGGTGGAGGATAGCAGTCGTTTTTCAGTGTACATGCGCTGGAGGGCGTTGTGGAGGGTAGAGCTTGCTGTAGGGTGAAGTGTGAGAATGCTATGATTGGGTGATGGGGATCGCTAGATACGTACATGAGGAACAGCTGCGAAGTTGCTGCCATTCAATTGCTGATCCTGCTTCCCATAAAACTTTCTGGCACGGTAAAGATACTGAACTATCGTCTAGCGATAAGCTAGGGCGAATCTGAAAGTGGAAGTACCACATACTATCTAGGAGCTAGGGAGCGTGAGAATGTATCATATGAATATGGAAATAGAAACACATACCCAGATACAGTAACCTGTCCTTCGGATACTTTCAGCATCATACCATTCTTTCCATTCTCTATTAGTCTGTTTCGTATCATTTGGACTTGTCTGCAACACTGCAATTCTCGGTATTTGATTCGAAGTTTTCCACTCATTACAACAAAAATCGTTAAGATCTCTATGATATGATTTCGCTGAGTGTGATAACTCATCGCTACCGCTATACATCATACCTACGCAATTTAGAAGTTTAATTTGTATCATCATTATCTTTGTACATCTCGTATCCCCATCATTGCTGACTGACATGATTGCACGTCGAAGAAATTCGTGCATAGGTTTTGCGTGGTTTCCACTACCATGGTAATGACTTCCTACAGCCGCCATGGCTAAAAGAAAGAGCCAGTGAGAAGCCGAAATATTAAAAGATGGCAGGTGAATAAATGGTAATGTTTGATGGAAAGAGTCAATATAGTGAGCCATAAAGCGGCTTAGTGTGTACAGAGATGGGAATCGGGTATATTGGAATCGCGTAAAATATGGCGAGTTCTCGATGCATGTTTTTTCGAATACATCCTGAATAATGTTGTAGATTTCGTGTGGTAACTGTCTATAATCTGAGGAATGGTCATTGGTATCATCAACGGGAAAACCAAATCTCCCGTTCGAATTATCAATCAAGGGATGTGATATTGATAGACATGAGGTAGCAGTCTCGGATGGAGCTTTTCGAATACGGGGTAATCTCGAACCATGTCCATCAACGTAGTATCTACCAGTGCTTTGCGTAGTCAGAGAATTAGGACTTGTTGGAGCAGCTTCACCAGATATTGTTGGATTAGGAGAATTGTTTGTATGCAGTTGCGCTTGAGTTTGCGGGGACGGTGTAAAAATGGCTGTATTGGTTGAATACGTAGGCCCTCGGATAGATTGCCCTGGAACGGTAATAGGCGATGAGCCATTCAGATCTGCCCTATAATCAATCATTCTCACTGCGTCATCATCTAGTTGATAGTCCGGAGCCCAATCATAAGGTAGCCAGTTGATGGAGGATACATTATATTGAGCCCAAGAACCAGCACTTTCTGGCAAACCTTCAGAAAGACCCGTATCCTGGATATGTAGCTGATGTGAAGCCTGAGTCGTTCCAACCAATAACGAGTTGGCAGCTCTATCAAGATCCATAATTGAATGAAGGGGTAACATTGAAGGTGAAGTTGATTGATGGTTAGGAGACGTGGTCGAGTTTGCGCGAGCATCTTCGGACATTTGATTTACTGTTGTATGGCTTGACGGAGAAAATTGATTGAATGGTTGATGAATGCCAGAACTCATGATTTGGATATTCATCTGTTGACCAGTAGCATCCAGATTCTCCAACCCGAACTCTGAACGGTAATGGCTAATCGAAGATCTAGGGTTCATTTGCGGATTGAGCGGTGAATCAACATGTGACCACGAAATTGGAGATTGCGGACTCGTGATTCCTTCCCCAGTTCGACCATTTTCAACCCAAGCCCTTTCATTCGAAACTTTCTCGTATATCCCATTGGATTCTCGACGTTTTTCGTTGGCCATAGCACGAGACGACGAGGGAAAGGTACACTCAATTGATCTTTTCGCGCATGCTTCGCATGGATTTCCACCGCTGCATCTTCTTCTCGCTATTGCACAAGCGGAACAAGCCCTAGCTCCCCTTCCCAGCAAGCTTCGTTTTGCCTTCTTGTGAACCAATTCATGTCGACGTAAAGCATCACTTTGAACATTAGCAACTATCTCTGGTCATCCATTGATGCACGATCTGTGGACAGAACGTTCCAAACTCACATCCGATAAAAACTCTTCCTACACCCCCTAGCTTCACATCTCAGCCATCCCTCTTTTGTATGGCTCTTCTCATGTCTCGTCAAATGTTCCACTCTCCCAAATGTTTGTTCGCAACTCGTGCAACTGAACCTTGCGATCCTCGCAAATTCTCCTTGCCGTGTATCTTCACTGCCATCTATTGTACCATTAGTCCAATTCTACACATTGGCGTACGTACAATATATGTAAATACAGAGCGTTCAATGAGTCACACACTAAATTCGACCTCCAAGGATCCAATGCCATTGCGACTTCCTTGAGAATCACCTGTAGCCTGTCCATCTCCCCCCAATTGAGAATCCATAGCATTTCAATATTTTCTGGTGTCGATATTTATCCTCAGTGTCCTAGGCACCTCGTTTTAGCTCAACCCAAAAAACATGACCATATCAACATAAATACCCAATAAGAAGAAACATCGAACATCTCGAACCAAATATCCAACCTTCACCAGCTCACACCATCCACGTGTACTGGCCCGTACAACCTAACAAGCGCTATTTCCCCGCATCTCCGCATATCAGACTTCATACGATGTAAATGCAAATGCAAGGCTTTCAACCTTGTCATGTCGCTGATTGGTCGCGCATATAACGGTGACAAAATTCGGCCAGTAAAAAGACCGAGGTGAAGCTAAGATCTATGGGGTACGAGATCTGTTCACGTGATATTGAATTCTCCGTTTGTCTCTTTTATGTTGCCACTTATTAACAATGCAATCTGTTATATTTCCTTCCGTCGTTCATTCATTCATTCATATAACTTGTGTGAGTTTATAAGCATCTCATTGAAGTTTGATGTATACTCAAGTACCACCACCCTACTAATCTAGCTTTATCTATTATCCTCCTCATTCATTTCTCAAGTCCATTTCCATCCACTTGTGATACATGCATGCAAGACCAACTTTGCAATATTTGCCATTCCTTTCATCCTTCAAAATGTCCTTCTTTTATAGATGTCCATATCTTATGCATATGCCCAGGCCATTTCCCAAAACTCCCCGCTAAACTGCAAGATGTAGCACCGCCCAAAATGCCAAGATATCATCCGGTCGTCCCCATCATCATATATATACATGCAACCTAATACTCATACACATTATCTCCCATACATCGACACCCATCTCCTTCTCGTACCCTTCATTTATCACGGATTGTTTCGCCCAAATAGCCCATATCCTCCAAGAAATCCGCTAACGCACTCCCTCCTACTCTCGCGCTGCTTTCTTGAATCCCGTTTGCGAACCCCGAATCGCGAGGATAAGAATCATTACTGTTTGTTTTTGATATTGGATTTGAAGCCTTGCGGATAGTCTGTTCGGAAGCAATATCTTCATCTGGTAAGCTATATCCTATAAATTTTCTTTTTTCCACCTCTGAGATCATTGGGTTATATGTAAAAGTATCGCCCGTTTCTTCATTCAAATCGCTTTCATCATATGAATCGAACATTGATGATGTATCGCTGAAGCCGAAATGGGAATCCGTTGGTGAAGTAAGAGCTGTTGATGCAGTGGAGACGGAGAAGTGCGACATTGGTAGATTCAGAGTAAGGTTTGGAGGAAGAGGTAATGAAATAGGAGATGTAGACGCATCATCTGGAAGTCGTGGCAGTGGCTTGTAAGTACTAGAAGCTGGTGATGGTTGCCGACGAAATGGCGCTGGAGATAATCCGGTGATACTGTCGATATCTTCAAAGACAAGTTCTTTAAATTGTGTGGCAAAGTTGTCATCATCTTCTTCGCAGTCTTCGGAGACTTCCTCAGGTATACCAAGAGACATAAAACTGTTGTGCACAGAATCGTGCGCTCTGGTAAAAGACTGCTTTCTAGAAATTGGTTCGAATCGAGTCGGGCTAGTTTGATGAATAGTATTTGAGTTTGATGAAGAACTACTTCGTGTAGTAGCTTGACTGATATCGGGCTCAGATGATCGCCTTGAAGCGAGTGGTGGAGTAGGCGATGAAGGTTGTGATCGACGGCCCGAAAAAAGTTTTGATGCCCAACCAAGCTTTCTATCTTTTACCCAAGGACATGGCTTTTCCGTGACCTCCGCGCCTGAAGACGATAATGAAGCAGATCGTGCAACATTTGGCTTCGATGGAGGGGCACGAGGAGTCATAAATTTATCCGCAGGATTCATTGTTTTGGCTTCTGTAATATTTATAGAGTCCATGGAACCACTTCGAAGTCGTGGTGGAGAGACTTCAACTGGGACCCAGAGAATATTAACTGGTTGACCTGGCATATAAGGACAAGTAGTAGTGGAGGGGATAGCCGTGTCATGAACTTCGATGCCGTCATCAAGCTCATACTAAAATTGTAAGTATTTCCCTTTTAGTGTTTGGGTTATTCACATACATAGTAATAGTATGTTGATGCCATTTTCAAACCACCAGTCCTTTTCAAGGAACCATTTCCATCGCCATCACAGGTAATGTCATCAAATGTGTGACAACCTCGCCATTGCTCACGAGAGCGTCTTGAATCTCGCTCCATTGGATATCGTTTGGTGAAATTATCCCAAGATCCGATGAGATGGACTGATTGTGTTCTAGCTGTTGCTTGACTGAATAGAGCGTCCAATTAGTTATTATGACTTAGTTATTTATGAGAAAATAACATGTTCGGTCCGTGGGGGCAGGATGGTCTCTTATGTTCATATTCGGGCACGGTCTAATAAAGATTTCCGATAGACTTTCCAAAAGTCCATCTCATATCTTGGCAGAGCAAGAGCAACAAACTTTGACTAGAGCAGCATCTCGCATGCCGAAGTTTCGAAGACACCCTATGTCACTAGCAATGCCAAAGCATCTGCCCAACAAACGTCATACCAAGCTTGTGACGAGAGTTCATCTAGTGATAGAAGGTTCTATAATAGAAATTTCTTCAATGCTCGCAAGAGAAAGATGCCCACCATGCCATAAGTCGAAACAGGCTATCTTCTCCGAGGGCTCCGTTGGGCATGAAGCCCAGACCTGGTCGGTAAACTTTACCAAATATATTCCACGCAATGCATGGACCCAAGGCAATGAACGGCTTTCAACAAACAAACTTTCCTTCACTTCAATGATGTATCAAGAGATGATCAATGCGCACACAAAACACGTGATACAATCATACTGAATTTGAGTTCAAGGAGGAAATAAAAACGACTACACTTACAACATGAAAGTAATCAGAGTAGTGTCCATGATTCCGGAAGGGTTGGAGAAGAAACAAAGCGAGTTAGATGAATTAGAGTTTTGTAGGAACTTCAACGGCTTATTGAGCGGTGCATCATTTGGAATCTTTTGAATTCGCGGGGAGATCGTAAAGAAGGCTGGATTTGAAAGTTTCTCTGATACTACAATACGTCCGAAGTGTTCTATTTGGACCTGAAATCCAGGCGTTCGTCCAATCCGAATCCTTTGATGTTTATTATGTCGTTTTGAGAGCCAAACTTTCTCCTTCAATGAATTTAGAGGCGAGCTTTTGAAACTGTGGAGCCGCGGTGACAGGAATTGGCGAGGTCAAGAGGTATGTCCGTGGTTAATGATGAAGAGGGATGCGCAGATGAGAACCAAGATTTTATTGTTGATGGAAAGAATTGATTTGGAAAAGATTGAAATGTTTTATAATACTAGAAGTTGGTTGAAAGAGAAGTTGTGTATAGGTAGGATAAAAAGTCAAAAAACTAAATGGGAAAGACCAGGTGATGAAACGTCCAATTCGGAAATTGCTTCAAGTAAACTAGGACTCTAATAAGATAGATGGCGGAGAGGATTCGACATAAAAAAAACGAATCGATACTCCGTACATGAAAAAGAATACCCATAGACCACCTGGGCAAAAGGGTAGAGTATGTTAAGTATGGAGCTTCAATTGAGTAGTTTTGAGCTATGAATTACTTACTAGTTGACGAGTGGATGCGCCGAGCTGGGTTTATGGGTCATCTGGTATTTCAGGTAGATTGTGTATCTTCCTTATTTAGACCATTTAGGAATAGTTTGATGTTACTCTTAAATGATATAAAAAATCTTCAGCTGAAAGGAGAAAAGAAGTGAAGGGCTTTGATATGATTTGTGAGATTTATTGAACATTACCTCGCATACAGGTATGGATGTAAAGGTAGTCAGTCCTTGTACCTACATATGATATGGATATTTTGGGTCTTGCATGTACATACAGTAAGAGGGTGTGCCAGCCATGCATGGTGGCGTAGATATACTCTTTCTAGAATTGAGGCGTACTGAGGCTTACTGAGGCTTGAAAGTTGGATAGTTGATGATGGATCCAATACCTATTGAACAATCATCAATTTCCACGTACGGAGGACGAGAAACGAGATACGAAATACTGACAATGCTCACCTTGGGCAGGTAAGGTAAGGTTTGTCTTAAACCCGGTAGTGGAGGGTTATTACGCAGTATTACCTCTATATATAATATTTGAAGTTTATTGCATCAATTGAACCTTAATGAAACCTGAATGAAGAGGCTTTCTTTCCCCTCTCCTCAATGCCTTGTTTGGAACTTCTGATTCTTTGGTACACCAGGTACGCACTCACCACTCACCACTCACCACTCACCACTCACCACTCACCACTCACCACTCACCACTCACCACCTGAACATTTCTTTATCTGGCTTACCAACATATCTTGCCTTGCATGAATTTTCTCTCACTCTCCATATCCATCTTTCCGGTGGATCATCCGCTTCTTACCTGTCTGATTTATAATAGGTTTTATTACAGGCCGAATATTCCGATTCTCTTTCCATCGTTGGTTTCACTATCGACTATTGTCGGCGATCATCTTCGATTGAACAGGATTCAACGTCTCTCTTTGGCTCTCTCTCTCTCGGAGTCTTTCTTCCCTACCCTTAGGGGTTGATGCCGGAGTAGAAGATGGGCCATTTCCGGTGAAGTGGGGTTTACCCTTCCTTCGTCTTGTTTTTTTTTTTTGGGTCCGAGGACAGTGTACAGAATACGGTAGGGTGGTGTTTGGTCCTCGAGAGTTCATTTGTACCACTGCAGGGGAATAGAATGTGATTGACCACATGGATGTGGCCCATGAACCGTGCGAGAATGATTGGCGGAGATGATAGGAGATTCCTACCACTAGAAGTGACAGCACCCCTTTTTGCAAGACTCTGCAGCAAGATTCAAGACGTCCATGTCAAAGTTTGGTAAATCCTTTTCTATGGCTTCCTCAACCTCTCTCGGCGGCGTCAAAACGTACCTTTACCCCTCATATCCAACGACCAGATTCAGAATCTTGCAGAACCTATCAACGGTACAGCAGTGTACAGGACAAACCATTGACCATAGCTTTGTTAGTCGTTGCGTGCAAAGCTTACAAATGCATATTGATATTGGTATGTACTGTAACAACAAAGTAAGAACGCATATTACGAGATGAAATTGGAAATGAAATTGAAGTTGAAAATATTATCATTATTGCTGGCCGTGCGAGATGTGGTTACTACCAAAGTAAGGTAGGTATCTGGGTAGATCGATTCATGAACCTTTGGGATCGATAACCGATATTGGAATGGAAGCACGTCGGACTGTCGGACTGTCGGAATTCCAATGAGTTCATTTCCTTCTTGAAGATACCTCCCTCCCACGCCCAAATTGGAATTACAAAGTATAAGATTTACAGATTTATTACACGTTTATTATAAGATTTACCACACGTTTATTATAAGATTAGATTGCAGATATACTAGGTAAGCGAATCAAAAGGTCCGAAACAAATGACATATACCTTACCTTGGAAGGTGCCGTACAAAGTGTATGTACTTTGTGCAGAGTTAATAAGTGGAGCTGATTTGCCAAAGTGACGGGAATTCCACAGCTGCAGCCTTACCTCCTCTCAAGAATACCCAAATCAGGCTAGCTCATTCCTACTTTGTTTGATACCTACCTGTATCCACAAAAATGTACGAAACACACTCATCAACGAGATATATGCTCATCGACGACTACTACAATATACATATTCGATCGATCAAGAGACCGCCTACAGTATCAATCCACATAGACCGGACAGCATATACGGAATGAGTAAGACGATCCTTCTGGCTGAAACTTTCATGCTGTCCAACCACCATGATACCGTATGCTCAGCCATATTCTTCACGAAAACAATTGATTGCGCATCGTAAGCTTACAATGTCGCTGACGAACCTACCAACTTTCACCAAATGATAAACATCCTGCATCGTACCACCAATCACCAAATGTCCCAAGACTCGGTATTCGTCAAGCCTGCAGACTATCGTCCTCGGGATATCCTTCTAGGGTGAAGCATGATGTACCCCAGAAACACGGCAAGTGCATCACAGATCATCACTGGAGCGTACGAGAGGAAGCAAAATCTCAAAGTTTATTTGGTTCTCGAAGCCGGAGCTATGGATTTTTGACTTCTCTCCCGGGAACCATTTTAAACTTTGTCCATTCACATTTTGAAACGTGCATCAACCTTAATGGTTCTATTGTCACGTTGTCTGTGCCTGACGAGCATGTATGTACGAGCATGATGAAATGACAGCGCTTAATGTCACCATATCCCTCTACCATACCATTGAGAGTTTTCTTCATTTATTCATGTTCTACAAACAAAATTATTTATGAACATTGTTACGGCAAAGTGTCCTGACCATCTTCCTTCCTCGTGTCTCTGTTTCCATTTCATTTCCATTTCATTTCCATCATTACGAACTACGTTTTCTCTTTCCAACCACTCCCTTTCTTACCCGTCCTTCTGGTTTCAAATCGATCTGATGTATAGTATGATGACGTTGGAAATCGAGACCGTATTAATCAGATGGCAAATAGTTTCATGTTGGGTACTTTTAAATGTCCGAGACTGTTGTGCTCCCGCGCCAGATTTCTGGTTGAACTTAAAATGTACCTTTCAATTACTGAGGTCCTCAAAAGAGGGCTATAATGCGCGATCCTTTTTTTGTACTTTTCACAAACTAAATTTCTAAAAGGGGGTCATGTTGCGAAATCCCTTTTTAGATATAAAGTCTATTTCAATCGCCTTATATCCTCAAACAATTTGAATCTAGCCCTGGATCATTCATTTTGACCTTCAATCGGTCTGGGCCGTCATACAGCTATGGCGGTCGGCTTAGACTTCAACCCATTTGCTTGAATGCATGAACTTTTATAACCTCTAACTGGGCAGAACAAAATGGGCATAGACTTGTTCTCTAAGCTGATAATACCTTCCGGACAATACTCTCCGGGCAATGTGAATCCAGTTGTCAAGTATGACTGTGATCTTATCTAATCGCCGAATAACATACCAGTCTCCATCAATCCGTGGGACAAGGAAGGTAGGGGGCTCTACTGTATTTCTAGTATGCAAGCAAGGCTACGCGACCGAAAACATACTGAAGTTTGGTGTGAATTCTCGATTGAGAAGCTAGAGTTGACGTAACATTTCAGGCTTTGTTGGCATCAACTCAGCGCAGCTGAAGAACTATTAATTTTCCCTTTATGGTAATTCCTGTCTGGCGTCTGTGAAGAGACTCCCGTATTTCATCAATCGCAAACGTCTAGCTTCCACTACTCAATCTGTTATTCTGTTCCGTTCATCATATGACACATCTCGTATCTTACTTCACATCAACTGTTTCTAATAATGCCCTTTCTCCCCTGAGCGGACTAAAAATATCTTCGTTTAATGCTTTCCATTTCAAGTGACAAACCGGTGAGTTGGTGACATCACAAGAAAGGAGACTGTGTGGGCTTGCCATGCGCTTTACAATACTATCCAACTGACAAGAATTCATATCCACATCCATATACAAAGAAATACTCACACCCTAATCTCCATACCGCATTTTCTCTGCCTTTTGAAGACTTGTTCCCGTCTCAAGTTGAGGAGATAATATGATAAAAGCTCTATATCAATCCACCAATCAAGAATCATCTATAAACGAAAGTCAAGTTTTGTTGCATATCTGAAGAAAAAAATTGCTTGTTAACCATGGTTGATAACTAAAAAAATGTATGTTTGGAAAAGAAAATTGAGCTTGTTAACCATGGTTGGATTACAGATATGCAACAAAAGATTTTGGTTTGGCTTTCTTTGTGAGAATCACCTGATGTTTAGAGTCAAGATGTTCAAATTTTAGTACTAGTAGTAAATTCTTTAATCGATTCAGTCTATCTATAGCTACCTACCTACCTAATGCTACGCCGACTATGCATTCCCACTTTACAAGACCAATTTCTAGATCATAAATCGTAATTCAGTATTCAATGGCATAGACTCAATTTCTCAAATTGAACTTTTCAGCATGATCCAGGCTCTTGAATAGTTTCAATCGTAGGTATCTTAACCATAAAAAGCCTCTCAGTTTCTACATCGCATCTGAGCATTCACGTCATCTAGAAGCTCGAATTGGTTTCTTATGTTGAAGTGTGCTCAGAGACTCAGAGACTGAATACTTGCCTGGCTCTAGACAAAAGATTATCGTATTTAGCTAGCTGCTTAGTACGTAATCGAAAGACCTCTTCATCTTTTCATCTCTGGAGTCTCTGGAGTCTCCCAACTAGGCGAACTGTGTGGTGATAGAGAAGTTGATAATGGCATGGAAATTGATTCACATGGGTTTCGTAGGAAGTCGGGAATTGATGTCTATAGATCCCCCAGCGATGCCTTGTGTGAAGAGAACTAGATACTATCTCTCCAGCTATTCTTCTTCGCCGGAAAAGGATCGATTAATCCAAATTGCAAATCTCAAATACATCTCCGCAGGAGAGAATTACCGATGGAAAATGGAAACTCTTCAGCTCGTGTTTGTTTGTTTGTTTGAGCCCATGGTACCTCCTTCTTCAAAACTTCACATCCGTCTCAGAAACGCGCAGTCCGATCTATACCATGCGAGCACAAAAGATAAAAGAAACATCTCGTGCGTAAATCTTCATACTAAGAAACAAAAAACCAGAGATGCCATTTCAACTTTCCAGATGGGCTTTCTGGGTAGCTGATCGTTTGATCTGATTGCTTTGGTTTGTATTCCCTGATGTGGGGGGTTTTTGAAGGATGGAGTTTTGGTGCTTGCTTTTTTTTGATGTGTGTGTATGTATGTGTGTATATATGCTGATTTTGCTGCTCGATCTGTTGTGGTTTTGCTTTGCTTCTCTGTGAATGTTGGGTTGGGGTTTGAATCATAATCATAATCATTACTGTAAGTCGTCGGCGAGAAGTGAATCGAATCGAATTGAATGGTTTATCACATACTATACTACTCACATTCCGTTCATGAAATCCTTCCTTCCTCTTTTATACGATTATCCAGTGTCATCTCAGTTTTTTTCAACACTGCTTTCTGATGTAATGGATAGCTATGAGATGAGGATTTTTTATGAGATTTTTTGTGAGATTTTTCTTGGTGTGGGATTTGTTCGTTGGGGTTGGGGGTAGGGGGTTGATGGGTTAATGGGAGCTGAGCTGGGGTTTTGTACTTTTTTATGCTTATTTGGGGGGAGGGGTTTGAGCAGTAGGATAGGCTTTTAGTAGGGAGGATAGGCTTTTAGTCTGAGAAAGGAAAGGGGAGCTTCATGATTGTCATGGTGGGTTTTGATGATTCGAGCTCTTTGGGGGTATGTTTAAGTGTTTAAGTGTTGTGTTGAGGTTTTGTTGTTATTGTTGTTGGGGCTGTTGCTGTTGTTATTGATTAAGTTCTTGAAGAATTTCGTTGATGCTTCACCACATGGGTTTGATTATTGATTCTTGGATTTTGTTGATTGATGCCCTTTCACTTCTGTTCAAACCTTTTAGCAAAGTTTTTTTGTTGTTGTTGAGTATCTATATCCTCGAAGAATCTCAATACCCCTTTCTCAACAACATTCAAAAACGAGCTGAAATCTCGTTGTCATTTTAAATCGTTGCTATTATCGACGAGACAACTATATCTCATTCTACCAAATTATGTAGCCTCTCCCCTTGACTATATTGGCAGCAGCCAAGATGGAAGGTACTCCCACTCCGAATACCTCTGTGGTTTGGGCCGATTTGCATCCACTCGCCTGGCGATCTGCAGTCTCTCGATCTTGCTTTTCTATAACTTGTTGGTGAGGATCAGAGTTTATGTTTATATAGATACGTAAGTAAGTAGGTGCTTGAAGATAGCTGACCAATTCACTAGTCGATGATTTGGCTTAGCTTCTTTCTCCCCTCTCTCGGATCAGAAGTACATTTTCTTCCGTCAAATTAGTGGATACATAAACCTCTGTTCTGATGCCAAAGATGAGGTAGGTAAACTTCCTGCGCTGACAGAGGAAACCCAGATGTCGTGCTGAGAGTTCCGTACATCATTAGTTGTTACAAGAGGACATAGGCAAATTTTTGGCACTGGAGCGTATGGGAAGATGTCAATATGGTCAAAAGAGAAAATTCGTGGTTTGTGGCGACAATCAAGGATCTGAGCGACGGTAAGGAACTGTATCCTTTGATTAATGACAACGATAATATCTACATGCGATGAAGGAATTAACGTTTGCTTTAATTCTCAGTTCCGGGTTTGAAGTTCGATATCTCTAAATTCCGGCCTTTCAATAACAAGGACGAGTCGGATTTTGTAAGAACACAACATCGAATATCATCTTTATATCTGAATTTTCCTGGATGTCTAGATTGGTTGGAGAATAGGATGTTTATATACCTAAAAGTTGAAAGAAACACAACGGTACTAGAGTTAGTGTTATGGAGTGAGTACTTATGGTGGAAGCGTTGATAAGGGTTGAGGAGTGAGGGGTAAGGTGTGATTCAACCCGTGGACTTCCTTGATAGTTGGGATTCTCCCTGTTTGCCCAATATCATCTACATGTATTGGGTGAATTAGATTATCTTACCCGACTGAAAGTGAACGTAAAAGTGAGGGGCTCACAAGTGGGAAATCAAATGCATGTCAGTAGACTTGACTATCCATTATATAAACACCACTCTAAACCGTTTGAGTTCTATCATCCGCAAAATATCCATGGGGGAAATAATGGTGGATGGTGAGTTCCAAGCAGCGGAAGATGCAGAATTTGGATGTAGGAGGAATTTAAAAAGGAAACCGATCTCCTGGAATTGAGACTCGAGAAAAGAAGGTGAGAGATTTAGGAAGATGATGATGTAAATATGTATCGAGTGACAATACTAATGATTCATTTCAAATGACAACGTCAAGATGTTTGTCTATCGTCCGATCTTGACATTGATAGTATGTACGTACACTCTTATCATCACCTAAACCCAACATCTCTATCCAATAGTTGTCTAAATATAACGAGAAGAAAGTATTCTCAAAACATTCTCCTGACTCCACTTTAGTAGAATACAATCTTTTTTCGGGGAGTTACAAATAGCTGAGAGTAAGAGATGGGTATTTATATAGTACGTACGGAGGGGTTTGAGTGGATATGGAGTGAATAATATGCTGTAGGTAGTTTATTCGAGTGCGGGTGAGTGAGTTGGGCTGTCTCAATCTCGATCTCAACACTAGGTACCTTGGTAGCTGGAGGCGTTTATAACTTATAAGTTACTTACCGAGCCTAACATTATATCCACAGTCTAGTGAATAAAGACCCAACATGGTTACAATTCTAGATTTCGGGAACTAATATATATATATCTATGTGATTCTGAGAGGGTTTAACTTCTTCAGTATCTTAAGCTCAAAATCTCGTACATTCCTACGCGATGGAGGGTAGGGCAGTGTTTATTTTGAAGTGTGAAAGCAAAGCTGGATTGGATAGGATTCCGGGCTTGGTGCGGAAGTAGGAAAGGGGAATTGGGGGAGAGGGTTGGGGAGAGAAGGATATGAGTTGGGGGATACTAATTATGTATCGTTGGTCAGGATATTAGCAATGATATTGATGAAGTTTTATTGTTGTTTGATCGACAATAGGCTATTGTTTATGCTCTTGCTATCCCACGGTTTGGATTTCGGCTTAGATGTACTCACAGCATCTGCCCAGTTCCTGAAATCGGAATTCTGATGATGTTGATCAGAATATCTCTTGCTGCGAAATTGGCGTTTCGAATTTCATGGGGTTTGGTTTTTTTTAATGGTTTCAGGAAGGATAGGAGCGAGGTTTATATAAGCAGATATACTGAACCATCAGTTCACCCCCTTCCGTGTAAAAAGTCCTTCCCAGAGAAGCTAGAATCGAAAACTAGACAGTGAATTTGTGAAAGCGAGGGTTTCGTTCTCTCCCCTAGCGAATAGCCGAGCACATGAAATCTCTGTTCAAAGATTCCCTTCAACCCGATTACAAATTTATTCTCTAACCCTTTGGTTTTTCCAAAATCATACGGCTTGCTCTCGAGAGCGGTATACCCATCATGTTTCTTTGGAACCCTGAACAAGGTCCTTTATGGATGACTAGGTATGTAGTTTCTATCCTTCCATGAGCAGTTCAGCTAAAGAGATGGAGTAATCGCTATGTAGATAATATCATTATTATCATCTCACTTACCTCTATCACTATCAAATATCTTTATTGCTATCAATTTTCATTATTGTTATCAGATATTCCCATCACCGTCAAGTATCTCTGTCATTACCAATTATCTCTACCACTACCAACCAACCCATCACATCAACAACAAATCTCAAGTATCATTAATCATCATTCGCTCAACTAATCCCCTCCTCCCCCTCTTCTTCCTCAACCCTATTTCAACCCACATCAATACCAAAATTATCTCCGTACTCTCTCCAGGACAAAAAATCACTCAAGCCCTGTCTTCAGCAATTCAAGTTCACCATTACAGCTTCTCCCATAATCTTATTTGTATGTTGAGTACATACCATACCCGGATATCGAAGCTGTTTTTATAGATTTGATTGGATTTTGTTTATTATTTGTTTGCTGAATTTGCACTCACTCGCTCCACTAGTTGACCCCCTCACTTGCCCCTCACAGACTTACCCCTCACTTATCCCCCATATTCATTATATGATTTCCTCCCCCGCACTTACCCCTCTCTACTCACTACTTCTTTCACTCCCCCTGCTCCTCCCCTCTCTTTACCCCTCCCAATTCACTCCCCCGCACCACCCCTCATCACCCCCCTCTCCCCATTTACCCCCCTTCTCTCCGCTCTATATATATACCCTCCTCTCCCTCTCTCCCTCCAACTCCCTCCCAAAAACAAACAAACTCGAAATACTGCCACTATGCTTCAAATTTCCTCAGACACCTTAACATTCCAACAGTGCATCAAACCACCTCTCATCTCCAGTATCCATCCACACATCTAAACCATACTTCCACACTAGATTAGAAAGAAAGACAAAAAAAATTAAAAAAAATAAGAAAATGAGGAGATGATCACACCAGAAACGATAACGAGTATCTCTATGAATAAAAGTCAATCAAAATAATCATCATCGAAAAACTTCCCTTGCAATTATCTATAATATCTTCATCTTCACTCTCATTGCATATTTAAGATATATAGTATTCTCAATATATTAATCTTATATATATACTACATACTACTTTTATATATATCAATCTTTGATATATTATATACTATATATACACAAACTAATCCTTCATCCTGGGCGATCATCCATAGATATATATATGCCTATGTATATCTAAATAGATACAAAACACAACCCCCCATCACCTCTCCATCACCTCTCCATAATCCCCTAACATCTTTCCAATCACCTCTCCAATCACCTCCCCAACCTCAATCTCAACCTTAATCTCAAACCCAGACTCAAAATCCACAATATAACATACCCAGATATCTACTCAGATATCTACCTAGTATTTTTCAATACCTATTTCTCAACATCTATTCCTTAATGTCTATTCCTTAATATCTACCCAGTATTTCTCAACATCCATGTCCCAAAATCCCACATATCCATCCTCTTTTCCCTTTCAGTATCAATAAATTTATTCATTCATTTACCGCTTATGAAGTAACTAAATGATAAATTAATCAAATTATAAATACTTAGGTTTACTGTATATATACATATATATATATATACATATTTAACTAATCAACCACCCCCTCATGACCTCATCTCATCATCATTTCCCAGCTCATTCC